>PVKS010003125.1:0-108002 GCA_004027875.1 Aplodontia rufa | reverse complement strand
CATAACTGCTGAGCCACTGCTCCGGCTCCTTTAATTTGGTTCTTAAGAAATGCTCTTCACTATCAATTAGTTCTGGAACAGATGTTTCTTTTAAAGAAATTTTGCATTGGATTTGAGTTGTGAATGAATGCTATTTTGTCCCTTTTAGTAACAGCAGTATGCATTTTAATATTAACCCATTTACAGGGCTCCATCAAAAACCTGAATGTAATGTGCACATGCCTTCCAACAAGTTGATGTCCTTGAAAACTCAGAACTTGCGGATCACAAAGTACCTGAGTCTCATGAGCAATGTGCATATATTTCTGTATGGAATAGATTGATCTTAATGTTCTAATATTTTAAAAAGAGAATGGAAAGTAATTATGCAGTGGGCATATATTGGTTTGTGCATGACTTCTGCCTTTAGGAAACAAAGGGATAGGGAGGGAGGTGGAGGAGGAGGGAGGAAAACAATGGACACCTTTTTCGGAAGGAAAATTAGCTTTCATGATATTTCCTAGTCTCCGTTACCTTGCACCAGCCCACCATACACCTGCCTGGGATTAGGTTCTGAACTTCCTGGCAAAATACCTTATTGCACATGAATATGAAAAAAAAAGAAAGAAAAGAAAAGAAAAACAGATATATTGAGAACTGATAAAAATAGGTAAATTCATAAAATTAATAACTTTACTAGGGAATAAAAATAATGTGCTTACTCAATTGTATTTTCTGAATTTATGACTTCTTTATCTAAAGGATAGTTCATTAAACTATTTTCTTTATTTCCAAGACAAAAATTGGTTGCACAAATACCATGGAAGGTAACTTTAAAGAAGTAGATAGACAAGTTCATTTTGATTTTATTCTGGGTAATTACTGGAAATCATGCCAGACCTATTCTGGGAGGGCATTAAAAATCATTATGTATTGACAGGGTCTCAGAGCCAAACCAACGACTAACCTTATCTCATGGTACACTGAATGAAGGAAGGACAAACGTACACAAGACTGATTCTAGTTTGTTTGGGTAGGGTCCCATGTGGCATTGGGACCTTCCATTTTTTTCTTATCCAGCCTTCAACCAGATAAGCAGTCTTCACATGAGACATTTATACCCTTGTACTCCTGCCTTGCCACAAATGAAGAATAGCTAAGGATCTGATTCATTTATTTCAAATATACTTCTGAATGGGGTGAGAAAAAAAAAGAAGTAGTAGAGTTGAAATTCAAATATAGGTCATTGGGAAATTTCCTGAAATCTTTTGGCTCCCAGATTCCTCATAGGGAAGCAGTAATAGTAACAACCAATTTGGAGGTTATGTGGGAAGAAAATGACAGATGATAGGTTGCAAAACATCTGGAACCTAGAATTCATCAGGAACTTGTCTTAGGCAATGGGGACTTGGGAGGGAAGGAGAGAAAGGTTCTTTGGCCTATTCCTAGGTATCTCTTCCTACTACAGCTCATGATAATACAGATTGCTGTAGGAAATAGGGAACTGCGGAACACATCTTTTATTTTCACTGTAGTTGGGAGGAATGCTAGAACTTCTTTTAGTGTTTCAGTGATATCAGAACCTAATAAGTAATAGAAAATATTTAAAAAAATTTTTTTTTCCTGGGGGCTGGAGCGGTGCCTGGTGCTTCCCTGGCATGTGCAAGTACACAGGTTCAAACCCCAGCACCCACATACACAACTAAGTGTCTGAGCAATGAAAGCCATGTGAAAAATTCAATAAAATTTTTTCTGGGGGCTGGAGTGGTGGCTCAGCGGTACGGCGCTTGCCTGGCATGCACAAGTACATGGGTTCAAACCCCAGCACCCACTTACACAACCAAGTGTTGGAGCAATGAAAGCCATGTAAAAAACTCAATAAAAATTGATTCTCTCTCTCTCTCTCTCACACTGTCCTTCTCTCTTAAAAAAAAAATGTTTTTTTCTGACCTTAACCTGTTTAAACCTCAGCTTCCATGACTTGTTTTCCCACCATCTGTCAAAACACACTTGCTATGTACTTCGAAGTTACGCAAATTTTGCACTTAGTGAGAGTCCAGTGTTTGTTCCACTGCCTACCTGGGTTCATCAGGGAGCCTCACCTATACTGCTGCTGACATTCAGTAGTAACTTCAGAAGGGAAGAATTGTCCTTCCATGGTTCAGTTGACTGTGCCTTATCTAATAGTGAATATACACTGAATCTTTAATAACATTTTAATTATAACTAAAAATATTAAAACTTAAAATGTTAGAATCCACTGAATCTTAGTCACATTAATTCATAGGTGTGTTTATTTTCAAATCTTTCTAGGAAAACATTTCTTGCCACCAAAGTATCTCAAGTTATAAAACCCCCCTTTACCTAGCTCTAGGGCCCCATAAATTGGTGTTAACATGTTTGGTAAACTGTCGGTGGCAGACACTGCTGCTTGCGTATCCCAGAATTCTCCTTCCCTTCTCTACAGAAAGAACTCCAATTTTATTTAGTACGACAAAGAACCTGAATAAACACCACTGGCTTCACGGACTCTGTTCAAATGATGGGTGTTCACATGATATCGTCAGGCCAGGAAGCTGGAAATGAGGCTCTGGAGAAGCTTGTTAATAAGCAGGGCAGACACAGTAAGTTCTTTTTTGCATTTTGCCTTTTCTGTCTCATCCCCACTTTTTCCTGCACAGAATACGGTGTCTGGAAGAGGGGCATCTATCTTGAGAACATAAAGACACATTCTACCTAGTGGCAGAGCAGGAGGCTGAAAGGAATCTTGGTCCTCTGTAACACCATTCAGTGGCTGTACCCATCATCTTTACACTATCTTGTCTGTGGAGTTCATGCTTCATAAGGAAAATAAATCTATGTCCCCAACAGAATCAGCTGATAAACACCCACAATGCATTATTAGAAACATACAAAATTCACATGATGAGAGCCACTGATATAATTAACTCATAAAAAGACATACTGATAAATCATGTAGAAACTATGTGCAGCTTCTTGATATTGAGAAACCCTCACATCTCACTTGCAACCCTATATAGGTTTGCAATATCATTTTATTAAGCAGACTTCTTCCCATTTCCTGTTGAGTATCACTGACACTTCCTGAGACAGGGCACGTGACTAGCACAGAGCAATGAAGCAGTTTAATTTGTTTGAAATAAAGAGACTTTTAAATAGGTTTATCATGAGCAAAATATCCATGTGTGCATAAAATGAGCAATCCAGAAAGTAGAATTAGAGAAGAAAATATTTAGATAAAAATAAAAAGAAAATAATTAATTTTTACTATTAAATAAATATATTACCTGTTTTCTGAGCAGAGAAAGAAATCATTAGAAGTTTCTTTAAAAACAGATTATCTAACTGAAATGAATACAAAATATATTATAAATGTGAAGGTGAGCATATATGAAATGTGAGTAATACAACCTAAACCACATCCACTAATAACTCTTGTCTGCTTTTAAGTTGCTACAAGAAAAGGTCAGCTGATAATATATTTTTACACTTGTTTCACTGTGTCGAATATAAGTGGTGCCCTGGACTTAGTCTGAGATAAAGGGGGTCATTCAGTTTGCAGAATTCAATTCAATTTTGGGAAGGGTTTATTTAGCATCTATCATGTGTCAAGCACTGTGTTAGGAGGTGAGGTCATAAACATGAATAAAATGCAGTCTCTGAGCACCAAGGATTTAGAATCTGAAGATGAGTTAAAGAAGTAGTCAAATGTCTATAATCAAATATTGTATGATATATCTTTGAACCTGGTACATTGGGAATAATATAAGTATGATACATGTTCTAGAAATACAAGAGTGTAAGGGATGAGTCAGAGGACTCTAGGGAGTATGTAGGAGTTTGACAGCTAGACAGGCAGTGTAGGGATAACCTTCTAAACTGATGGAGAAAAAGGAACAAAGACAAATAGATATCAAAGTTCACAAAGTTCATGGTGCCTTGCAAAGTGCCTGGCACAACAAACATCCTATAAACGTTCATGAATGAATAAATGAATGGATGAGAGCCTGTTGGGAAAGTAGTAAGAATCAAACCATGGCTACACTGTGTCTGGTGTATGTGATTCATGAAAGGCATTTTGTGCTGTGCTGAGAAGTTGGAGAGAAGGAGATTTTCACTTTTAGGGCAGTGAAATCCGACATTATCAGAATATAAGGTCTTAGTGGCTACAGACTATAGAATAGGACCCAGAAAAACTGATGGAAAACTGGATAAGGGTAGGGGAGGAGTAAAAGTTCTCTGGGTCAAGTTGCCTCATCATGCAGCTGAAGAAACATAAATGGAGCCTAGGAGAAAAGAGGGTATTGACAGGATTATAGAAGTACATGGACTACATGCACTTAGCTAAACCCACTGTGTTAGACCCTGAAACAGGAAGCTGAATAAAATAACACTCCTCAACCTCAAAGAGATTATAGCAATTTTGACTCAACATGATACATAACAGAACAAAAACATATTTAAGACATGAAAGTAATATATACATACATATATACACACACATATATTATGAACAATTAATTCCACAGTGTGTGTGATGGAGGGAATGGGGGTTATCAGAACAGACTTTATAGTTAACTACAGAAATTTAAAAGCTGCACAGAAGTTTTCTAGCTGGAAAAGGTAGAGAAGGGTGAACTGAGAAAAGACAATGGAACATCAGTTGCATGGAGACGTGAGTCAATGCTAGAAGAACTATAAGTACATTGATGCTAGGCTCACATAGCATATAAGCAGGTGGTGGACAAGTAGATCAGAATGCAAAGGCCATTGCAGTAAAACAGCTATCTTAGAAAACCATGAGCTATTTATTTTTTCAGATTTCTAGTATCAAAGGGAGCCAATTGGGTATGTGGATATATACTGAGGACTTAAGGGTACAGATATTATTTAAAAAAATAGAATAAAGGACGGCAGTGAGTTCATTACTGAAAATTTTACATAAGTTATGGTAGTGAAAATAAAATTCTGACATTACGGTTGGAAACTATCTTGAAAAGATTATCAAAGAGAAGCATCTCAAAAAATTTGCTTAAAAAAAGATAAATACATAATGCAAACACTGGCTTAGATTCAAACCCAGTAGAATCTGGAAGAAACCTAAGGTATCACTAGTATAGCATTTTTGTTGTATGGGTTACAAAATTGAATTTCAGAGAGGGAAAATGATACATTACAATAATAGGAAATTTTGGTTTAGTACTTTTTATTATAGGGGGTACCTATCCCATTCTAGAAAAGCACAGTTTTAGAATCATACATAGTACTCTGTAGACCAGTGATATTATAATTATCCAAGAGTTTTAAATGTGTTACTTTTCAAAGATCCATTCTGCTTGAATTTTAACTAAGTAGTCTGAAGTGGACAGAAGATCTCCAGTTTCAAAGATTTTCAAAGATCTAAGATAGTTTCTTAGATTTGAAAATCACTGGCCTAAACATCCTCTAAGACTGTGCAGGGGTGTGGCCACAGTTATTGATTAAGGGAAATAAATTTTCCCAGAATTAAAAAAAAAATAAAAGCCAAGCATTTAAGAAGCTACTATTTTATAACATTTTAATCACTAATGTGTTTTAAATATGTAGTACCTGTGTAGTTTATGGGAGGAAGGTGAAATGTAGAGAAAAATTTTGTCTTCTGTGTGTTTGATGTTTCCATAGAGATTTTCTATCTAAGAATTTACCACAGTCTTTCTGAGAGACAACAGATTTTCCTCACATCAGCATATCATAACGTTCAGTGTGTTCCTTGGTTTGTCACTTGAGAATGTGCAGTAGCACTAACAGTGGAAGATACAAAGGTGGCATCTTTTACAGCAATGCAAGTGTTAGGAAGTTGTAAGAATTTATACACTGTGCAAGGAAATTTTTTGCATATTTTGTATTATCAAATGCTTAACTACTAGGTAATACAGGTTCTACGTGTACAATGACAAACCTCTAAAAATAGACATGATCAAAGGACAAAACCTTTAAAAAAAAAACCCAAAGACTTTTGCCACAACTAGATGTAATTAGAAACCCTTACCCTATAAACTGAATCTAGGCAGAGGCTTTCTAATTCAATGGACAAAAATCTTAGAATAACTAGGCCCAACTAGTCATCAACTTGTGGTCATTAAAATGAAGCCTCTACTCATCCTCTGAACTTCTAGGATTCTCTTTGTACCAAGACTCCACATGCCCTTAAAAAGCATGCCAGAATGCTTACTCTGAAGAGGCACTCCAAGTAACTTATAGATTGCTATGGAGGTATACAATTAAGAAGTAATAAAATTTCAAGATATGGAGACTCCTAATTCTTCATTAGAATATTGACAAGAAGAGCAAGGGAACTTGATTGTTTGCTTTGGGTTTTCCTCATTATGCTAGACTGTAAGACCTAATAGAGAGCAATCTTAAAATTTTCAGCTGTTGAAGATTCATCTGACTATTTGCATATGATCTCAAAGTGTCCTGACATCACATCTGTAATTCTTTGAGCCATGAAAACTCAGAAACCCTGAGATTCTGCTCTGGTCTTTAGATTGCTGATCTCTCACATATGTGACCTAGCTCTTGGATTTTTCTATCACTAATGTAGCTTTGCTCTTCTCTACCTGTGCTCACTGATGTATGAATAAAATAATTCTTTTTTTTTAAGAGGGAAAGAGAGAGCGAGAGAAAGAATCAATTTTTATTTAATTGCTCCCACACTTTGTTGTGTACATGGCATGCTTGCACATGCCAGACAAGCGCCCTAACTGCAGAGCCACCGCTCCAGCCCTAATTGATTTTTTTTTTAAGAGAGAGGGACAGTGAGAGAAGGAGAGAGAAAGAGAGAATGAATTTTACTTAGTTTTTCATGTGGTTTTCGTTGCTCTGAGACTTTGTTGTGTAAGTGGTGCTGGGGTTTGAACATGTGTACTCGCATATGCCTGGCAAGCTCTGCAACCCCGGAGCCACTGCTCCAGCCCCTACTTGATTCTTTTTTTTTAAACTGAAACATATCAAAGTTCTATGGAAAGTTGTAAAGTAGGTAACTTATTTACATTTTGCACAAGACAATGGTTAGCTTAACTCAGAATAAGGACAACATTTGGAAAAAAGTCTACACAGAGCTCTCCATATTTTTGAAATGGGAATTTCTCAATATTGGGGGTTCATAAAAATCTTAGGGTATATACATACCTTGTGAATGCCATGGGTCTACTATAATTAGTTCTCATGAGTGACTTCTCATCGAATTAAAGGACACAATTTTCATTAAAAAAATCCTGTACTATAAAAAATTATTAGAATTCATTAAGTGCCTTTAGGAAAAAACTTAGTGCCCAACCATAATTTAACTTAAAATCATGTTAGGTTCTTATGATAAATTTATGTGATTTTCATATCAAGGTGCGGTGAAAACTGTTTTTGAAGAATATTGCATTACATATTTGAATGATCTTTTCAAATGCTCTGCTTCCAATTTCAGCATCACTAAATTAATCATAATCAACACAACCTAAGATTGCTTAGAACTGGCCAATTAATATAACCATCCTAGACCATTATAGTTTATATATTCATTTTAATAGGTATTCTGGAAAAATATGACCAAAGGATTTAATGAATGATGGAACTTTTCTGCTGATTATTTTTTTTAAAGTTTTATAAATATCAGAAGTAATGGATTTCTAACACTAAATGAAATGTTTCTGGATTCTAGGTTCTTCTAAATTGTTGAGATTGGCTAGACTAGCATTGTTTTCATAGTAAAAGTACAATTGAAAATATTTTAAAACAAACTATTCTTGGGGCAAGAAAAAATTAATTTTTTGATTCTGGATTATAAGAAGTGGCAGTTTTATTATTTTGTTAGTAAATTGATATGCTAGAATATCTTCTAGGTTCAAGACAAAAAGTTACAGGCATTTCAAGTTTCTTCTTTATATGGAAACATGAGGATAGAGATAAAATAAAATGTGCAAGACTACATGAGAAAAGAGAACAGAAAGGTAAAGGAGGAAAGAAAATAGCAGAAAAGGTGAAGGCAGCAGAGAAAACTGGAGAAAGCCAAGTAGAACTACACTGCAGGTTGTTAGAAAGATTATATAAATAGAGTCCATAGAGGAAACACAAAGAGTCTTAAATGGAAGAGAAATTCAACATAATTTTACTTTTTGTCTTTAATCATGTAGTGACACTGTTCTTCACTTTGTCTTTCAATTTATCTTGTACATCTCCAAACATCTTAAGATAAAATTCACAGCCTAAGTCTTAAATCCTATAGAGAGCTCCCATAACAATATTAATGTTCTATTTCTTTATTGCTCTCACTTTAGTTAAGGTAGAGAAATAAAGGGAATATATACTTAAAGTCCTAATGGATTACAGGAAGAAGCAAGTACTTGGGTAGCTAAGAAAAGAGAAAACGTGACCTGTGACAAAGCCATTTTCTTCCATATTTAATTTATGGGAATTCAGTGATTTGTATGCAATATATATTTTCTTATACAGCAATCTAAGAAGCAAAGGTACATTTATTAATTGCCTATTTGCTATTTAACATTCATAATAAAGTATAAATTTTCCCATTCATTATTGACCATGTTAGTACTGCAAGTCCTAAGAGTTTCTAGTGAATGATAAAGAACTGGGGGAATTAAAACCATCAATGTTGCAATTCAGTTAAGCCATTTCTACATGAAGGTTCTCATCTTCACCAATATAGCTTGATATGGTTGACAAGCTCTGTCTTTGGAAAACTATTTCTTTCCTTGTCTTTCCTTAATAAATCAAGTTCTAATTTGATTTTTCTATTCTTTTCTTTCTGCTTCTTTTCCTTCTTGTTCTAAAAATACAGATGCTACTGAGTTCCTCTTTGTAAATTACCCCTATCATAAATCTCCTCTGCTCCCATGGATTCATCTAACACTTCTGGATTATTCCACAAATGTTTGTCTTTAGTTTGACCTCTCTCTGTCAAGCTCTTCTCCTAATTCTCTAACCACTGAAAAATTCTAGTTACATGTTTTGCCATTACCTTAAGCTCTACATGCAGAATGTTCCAGTCATCATCATGTCTATATAAGGAGTATTTTAAGGATTATCATTATTCCAGACTCCTCACAACTCTTCTCCCAGTAAACATTCTCCAAATGTACCATTGCTCACTAGATCCTCACAGAATACAGCTGTGGTCATATCACTTTCTTATTAAAAACCTTTAATAGCCAGGGGCAGTGTTGCACAATTGTATTTCCAGTGACTCACAAGGCGGAGGCAGAAGGATCATGAGTTCAAGGACAGCTTCAGCAATTTAAGTGAAGCCCTAAGCTGCTTAGCAAGACCCTGGCTCAAAATAAAATATATAAAGGACTGATGGTGTTATTCAGTGGTAATGTGCCCCCAGGCAAAACAAAACAAACAAAAAAATCCCAAGAAAACAACAATAAAAATCTTTAATAGCCTTAGTCACCCACACAATAAAACACAGAATCATTAACTTGGCTTTCTAGGCTCTACATAATTGGAGATATGCATTTCTTGCCCATGGTCCATTCATTATTCCTTTAGAATGACATCTCTATGCTGATCAAAATAAATTGCTTACTACTTACTCTCACCTAAGTAGGTCTCACAGTATCCTTTCTTTAAATCTTTGATGGTATGTTTAAAAATTCTCCATCAAACTATATGATCATCTCAATTGATGCAGAAAATATCTTTGATAAAATTCAGCACCCATTTATGCTTAAAACTCTGGAGATGATAGGGATCAAAGAAACATACTTTAATTTTGTAAGTCATTTTTGAAAAACTCATAACCAACCTTATACTTAATGGAGAAAGACTGAAACCATCCCCATTACATTTGGGTACAAGACAAGACTGTCCACTCTCACCACTTTTATTTAATATAGTCCTCGAAACCCTAGCCAGAACTATCAGACAAAAGAAGGAAATCAAAAGAATTCAAATAGAAAGAGAGGAAGTCAAGCTAATCTATTTGCCAATGGCATGATCCTATACCTAGAGGACCCAAATAACTCTATCAGAAGACTTCTAGAGCTTATAATTGAATTCAGCAAAGTGGCTGACTACAAGATCAACACTCATAAATCAATAGCTTTCCTATACTCCAGCAGCAATTCTGCTGAAGACAAAAATCAGGAAATCAATCCCATTCACAATAGCCTCAAAAATAATAAAATACTTGGGCATTAATATAACAAATGATGTAAAAGACCTCTACAGTGAAAACTATTAAACATTAAAAAAGAAATTGAAGAAGACCTGAGAAGTTGGAAAAACACTCCATGTTCTTGGTTAGGCAGAATCAGTGTAATTAGAAGGGCCATTTTACTGAAAGTTCTGTAGAGATTTCAATACAATACCCATCAAGATACCAATGACATTCTTCATGGATATAGAAAAAGTGATTCTCAAGCTCATTTGGAATAACAAGAAACCCAAAATAGCCTAAACAAATACTAATCAAAAAAGATGAAACAGGAGGTGTCACAATACCTGACCTGAAATTATCCTATAGGGCTATAGGAACAAAAAGAGCATGAAGACCAACGCAGTAGAATAGAACACAATGAGATAAACCCACAAGTCTTTAACCATCTGACATTTTACAAAGGGGCAAAAATGTAGTGTGGAGGAAAGAGCCTGTTCAACAAATGGTGCTGGACAAACTGGACAGCCATATGCAGACAATTGAAATGAGATTCTTATCTCTCACCTTATCACAAAATGGACCAAAGAATTAGGAATTAAATCAGCAATTGCTAGAAGAAAAAACAGGTTCAACACTCTACCACATTGGTGTAGGTACCTCCTTCATTAACAAGATTCCCATAATGCAAGAATTAAAGCCAAGAATCAATGAGTGGAATGCCATTAAACTGAAAAGCTTCTGCACAGCTAATGAGTTAGTTAAGACGGTCAAGAGAGAACCTACAGAATGGGAGAAAATCATTATCTGCTATGCCTCTGGCAGGGAACTAATATTCAGAATATTGAAAAAACTTAATGTCATACATACAAATAATCCATTTAGTAAATGGACTATGGAACTAAATAGAAACTTCTCAGTAGAGGAAGTCCAAAAAGTCAACACATATTGACTCGAGAAATGTTCTACATCATTAACAATCAGAGAAATGCAAATCAAGACTTCACTGAGATTCTAACTCACTCCAGTCAGAGTGGCAAAAATGAAGAATATGAACAATAATAAATGTGGGAGGGACTGTGGGGAGAAATGAATACAAACACACTGTTGGTGGGACTGCAAACTTGTACAACCACTCTGGAAAGCAGTGTGAATACTCCTCAAAAAATTAGAGATGAAACCACTTTATGACCCAGCTATCCCACTCTTGTAGTATTTTGCCAAAAGATTTAGAATCTGCATACTACAGTGACACAGTTACATCAATGCTTATAGCAGCTCAACTTACAATAGCTAAACTATGGAACCAATGCAGATGCTCCTCGCTGGATTCTAAAATTCTAAAACTGTAGCATATATACAATGGAGTTCTACTCTACTATCAGAGAGAACAATATCATGGAATTTGCAGCTAAATGGATGAAAATGGAAAAAAATCATGCTGATTGAAATATCCCAAAATCAGAGATGTAAGAGAAGAATGCTTTCTCTGATATGCGGAAGTTAGAGTAAAACCTAAGATACAAAGAAAGTTACATAAGTTTAATTAATAAACCCACCAAAGTTGAAATTTCACATAAGCTGGGGGAACCATTACTATGAAGTTGGGGGGAGAAGGGAGAGAGGCAGGGAGGTGTTGGAGGGAAAAGCGGGATTATCAATATGGCTGGTAACACTCAACTCCCATGAGAAGCCAAACTATATACAAGTAGGAAGAGTATCTCAGAAATTACAAGGGAGCTGTAGCGGTGGCTCAGTGGTTTTGGTGTTTGCCTCACATGTGCAGGGATGTGGATTTGTACTCCAGCTCCATGTACACAACAAAGTGTCTGAGCAACAAAGGCCACATGAAAAACTAAATAAAAATTGACTCTCTCTCTCTCTCTCTCTCTCTCTCTCACACACACACACACACACACACACACACACTGTCCCTCTCCCTCTCTCTCTTTTTTTAAATATACATGTATATGCTCATTTTTATCTACAGCACAGGGGTCAGAGGAGACATAACATTGGGGAATGGGTGAACTGGGGGAGATCCTAGAGTAGGATCGGCCTTAACTTACTTTGTCATCAACGTATAAATGAATATGTAACAATGTTTCCCTCCAGACTATGTCGAATAAATTTAAAAAAATTCTCCATCAAAAAATGCCTTTACTTTATCTATCAATCAAATTCCTTTTCTTTAAACCCAACTTTCATGCTGAATTTTCTAGAAAGCTTGGCCTGATCACTTTAGCTTGAATTGATAATTTTCTTTTTCAAATGCTTATTATACTTTGTGTTTCCCCTTTCTATATCACATCCACTCTGGAATAAAATGAATTTACTTGTGTGTAAGTTTTACCATTTTCTCAATTATTTGTGATTCCTTGAGGACATTACATACAACAGTCACTCAATTTGCACTGAATGAAAACAGGGTCCCCTGTCCCCAACTCCCTTACTCTCACACACGCCAACCTCATTGATTGTCTCTACAACTATTCCTTGAGCTCCTCTACTCACTGGGTACTATACTATACACTAGAACTGAGTAGGACATTCATGTTCCCTGCTGTTAGACAGCTTATAGCGTAGCAGAAAATATACATATTTAAATATGTTTTTGTGTGTTATTTTGAAGTATACGTATGTGCCACAGGAGTTGATAGCAGACCCATAGAGCACTTACTACAGCTTTCTTCTAACTAGGGCAATTTCTTATCATTAGTATAGCTGTGAATAGGGAAAAGTCAACAGGACCCATACTACAGAAAATATAAACTGATTAAATATCGGTTTCCTGGAGTCAATAACGATGACAATGATTTATTAACACATTATCCAAGACTCTATGCTAGATATTTTTTATAGTATTTTTTTCTTCTTTGCAGCAACCTTGCTTGCAAAGTGGAATACCATTATTACAGAGATGAAGAAATAAGCTCTAAATGAGAAGCTACTCTACTCTACCCAAAGTCCTACTCATTAAGACAGGTTTCAACCTGAAAAACAGTATTTTTCCTATGTGCATTATCTAAATATGTGCAGTTACTAAATATTTTATAATTGCAGAACATTTAAATGTGAATTATAAAAATGCAGTCAGGAGAAAATTATTCTTTATGTAGTTTGCATTTCTCCAAACTGCATGATGGTGCTAACTATGCTTTAGGAAATGAATAAATTCATTTATGCGTTGGTTGGTAAAGAATGACATTGAATATTTGTAACATCAATTTGTAGTTTATATGAATTTGAAGCTAAGGCACATTTTGTTCCAAATACTAAAACAGCATTAGCAGAACATCTATATTTAAAGATTCTGACATTTTCTACTCAAGCATACTTTGCACTGATGGGTAGGATGTCCAAGACCCTCCTCAACAGAATGTTAGCCTTGAGCAGGTTGGTGTTGGGTGGAAACATCATAATAGTTGAGAAATTTTATTTTCTCACAATGATGTAAATATGCCTATTTCATGCTACCTTTTAAGAAATACTGCTCACTAGAATGGGAAAAGCAGGACCATATAAGGCATTGTCCATCCTTAGAGTTTTTAAATTATACTCTTTCAATTTTATGATGATGATACAATATATTAGACTTACTGCTTATTTTTATACACAAAATATAGATGGCAAAGAATATTTTTAAAATTTTAACTTTTCTAGTCTGCCCTGGTGGTTCATGTCTCTAATCGCAGCAGTTCAGGAGGCTGAGGCAGGAGGATCTCAAGTACAAAGTCAGCCTCAGCAACTTAGCAAGGCCCTAATGCAACTTAATGAGTGTCTGTCTCAAAACAAACAAACAAAGAAAAAGAATAAAATGGGCTAGGGATGTGACTCAAAGAAAAGCACCCCTGGGATAAAGCCCCACTATCAAAATAAATAAATAAATAAAAGTTTAAAAAACTAACACCATAATATATTGCTCTACTCTAACCTATATATCAGAAATCTTGATGAAGTTGCTTTAAGTATTTGGAATATAATGTGTTTTAGCTTCTAATTCCTATATACTACATATGGATTTGAAAACTTTCAATTTTGTTCTTTACCAATGCATACAAGGAATTTTATCATTTCCTAAAATGTATTTAGTAATATCTGGTTCTATATTTGACAAAAACTATTGTTTTCACTCAGAATGTTGCATTAATATTAAAATTATAAAATTTTAGACCTTATTCTAGATTTTAAATATAGAAGTGAAATCTTAGTTACTGATTAGTTTACTAAAGAATCTGGTTTGTCTGCTGATGTTAATTTTAATAGTTTAGAAAGAAGGAGTAGAAGAAAGTAGAAATGATGTTAAGTTGCATTTACATCATAACATATTTAAATGTAGATTATAAAATACATACAGGAGTAAAATAATTCTTTATATATTTTTGCATTTCTCCACAGTGCGATTTACAATATTATTTCAAGGCATTTAACAAACCTTACTTAGAGGTTGTTCAAAATTATATTTTGATGGAACAATCATTTCCATATCTACAAAATTTAATTATTTGATTCCAAAGCATTATTTGTGGCTGTGGTATGTTAATAAGCAAGTTATTTGGAACTGAAAACAAATTTTAAAAACTCATAATCCTTAATTTATGAGCTAAAATCCAACAAAATAAATGTAATCCCCCAAAATTAAGATGCCTGTCACTTACTTCAAAAGAAAAACAAAATAAATATTAAACTATAAATTTTTAGATCTAGTCCATCAGTTAGCCAATGTCTTTGTTTTAAAGTTGTTAAATGACTTCCTCAAACTTAGATAACTATTTTGTGGCAGAAAATGAATAAAATTCCCATGTTTAATTTACTTTTGCTTTTCACTATTCCATTCTTGAACCTAAGACGTAATTTAAAAAATGTTTATAATTTTAGTTATTGGAAAAGATAATTTTATATTAGATAGTAACCTACAATGAAGGAAGTGATTATAGAGCTATATACTAATATTCATCTAAGATAGCAAAGCAATGGCATTTACCTTAAATTTAGGTCTCTGCTCTGCACAGCTGTTGAAGAACCACAAGTCTGTCTCATGGCTGTAAATGTAACAAGAACAATAATGCGACCAATTTTCATATCTAAACTAAATTAAGTAGATTTGTCATAGGCTAGAAAATTGATAATGTATTTTATAAAAAAAATTAAATTTATAGGTTTTGGAAGTATGCATATATGGGGTTTCGTGTGTGTGTATGTGTGTTAATTTACTCTCTTTTTTACATGGAAATTAGTTTTATGAAATTTAAACATTAAATTTTTTTGGCTAATTTTTCTCATTATGGATCACTGTGGGCAAATCAAATCTAGGAAATGCTGAGTAGAAATAAAATAGACAAATTAAAACGAAAGGCCACATTCTGTTGCTATTACAAGAGTAGTTTTCCTGGAATATTAAGATTGTGGAGATCAAATATCTGATCAGCTTCCATTTGCATCACAATTTTCATAGATGGTTTGTCAATATCTGCTTAATCAATGTACCTACTGATTGGATCTATTTAACTGATGTTTCACAAAATGAACAGAATATATAAAGATGTTTCAAAGACTCATACTCAGATAACTATACATGTAAGTGAAATCACTACTATCACTGGTATGCAAGATTGTCAGGTATTATTTTTTTCTTTTCATTTTGCATTAGATATGCTAATACCTATGTCATCTATAGCAAAGAAAGCTGAAAAAACATTAAAAATAATAGCATATAAATACTGGCCTTCTAGCAATAGGCTCTGTATCATGTCACACTTCAAATCTGGATGCCACATTTTAACAGTTGAAAGAAATTCAGGTGAATGTTAACAAGCAACTGAATATTGTTCTTGTGACTTAGGCCATCAAAACTGTGTTTCAAAATCAGTATCCTCTTTCAAACTTTATAGTTTTTTAATCAAAACTGTATTTTAAAATAGAAAATAAAAAGTTTCTGTATTTGTCTTCTAAAGATATTATTCCTGATATGGTAAGAACCAGAATTACCTATTAACACAAAATTTCTTGCCTTGAAAGCATAGATACTGAAATATTTTCAATTATCCTTTAGAAATTTAAAAGATAATCTCTAAAAGTTTGGTTGAACCATTACTTAAGTAGAAATAAACCACAAGACTGTGAAAGAATCTACTGAAAACCTTTAAAGTGTTAATTTCATATTACATAATTAAAATTTTTTGACAAGAATATTGTCTTTTTTTAACACAAGTAGCAAATAGTGCAACTCATGCTAAATAGTATTTGCTGGTGCAAAGATAAGCATTAACCTAATATCCCCTTTGGTAACAGCAAGTATGAAATGCTTTTAGTTTTTTATTAGATTTTTAATACAATCTCATGTTGCCAGTTGCTATACTTATCCAGTACCATGAAATAAGAAAAAATATTTTCTCTTATTAATTGTAGTATATATTTTGGTGAGCAAATAAGTCTTCATTATTTCTAAATTCTCATTAATAAAGCCAACTTCTTGTTCCCGTACATTTTAGCAAGAGATCCCACTAAAATCACAAATGCTACTAAAATTCTACATTTTTTAATCTTTACAATGGAGATATATTTAGATTCCTATGCATAATGAAACACTAAAAGTGATACAAGAAGAGAATAGTATGATAAGCAACTACAATTACTAATAGGTACTTACAGTACTTTTATTATTTCACACTGAAGTAAAAAAAAGAAACCTTTGCTTAAAATTTATTTATCCAACAATTATTACATGAACAATTTCTTAGTCTAGAGTCCTTAATATTTTTACATTCTATGTGCATGTTTTAAGAAAAAAATATGTGCATTTTTAGTGAATCAAAGTATCAAATCTTGACTTCTAGCACCACAACAACAGCAACAAGTCAAAAACCTAAGCCCAGACATACTCTGGCAAACAGCAGTAAAGAAACTTCTACTGGACTTAGCTTTGGAGAGGAAGAAGCAACTGAGAATTCCTCTATTTTGTCAAGCAATATGATAGGTAGAACAATAAATAGTGTTTTCCATACATTCAAAACATTAACTTTTTTCCTTACTTTGGCTTAGGTTGCCAGCACCTAAATTTCCTTTTCTATACCAACAAGAAAACAAAATACTGCTGTGAAACTATAATGAGGATCAACATTTCATTTGCTATCTTATGTGAGTTCTACTATGCACAGTTTTCTCTGTTATGTAAATGCGTGAAGAGACTCAAGGGATCAGATAACTATAGAAATACTACAATCAGTGCTATAGCTTGGGGAGGGATATAAGGGTGAGCATAGTGTGTTACACAGTTATTGATTAGTTAAAAGAATGTGGAATTTATTTTAAAAGAAAAAATATCTTAAATTCAAGCTGATTCAATAAAACTTTCATTTGCAATTATGGCAGACATTGAACTTTAGACAGTTGAACTGCCCCCACCAAGTCTCTCTTCTTCCCACTCACTCCCCACAAACGACTTTGTTCCCAAGAAAATATGTTCTCTTCTCAAATTTGTTTAGGGGCCATAAATGTAATCCAGTTTGGGGGTAATAAGTAATTCCGGATTGTGGGGATCAGTAGTCTATAATTCTTTGTCATACAAACTGAGCTTCAGAAGGATATCATGTAAGACTTAGTTGCTAACATCTGTAAGTACATCTAAAAATGAAAACAGACAGCTAGCCCGTTAAAAAGAGACTGTTTTGTGAAAAGAGAGCCACAGGAGATGTTTACTTAAAAAAATAAATAAACCCTTAAACTTGCCTTATTAAAATGTATGTAGCACATAATTCAGGAAAAAACATTGCTTATCTTTCAACCAAGCTGCTAAACCCTTTGAGAGGTGTTTTATCTAACTCCAGATTCCACCTTCCAAACATTTTAAAATATATCTTAAAAATGTTTTTCCCACAAAAAATTGACCCATATATTTTTGTTAAGAAAGCTATGTAAAACAATGGTTGTATTATGTAGCAAAAAATTATTTTAAAAACATCCATACTACTAGTTTCACAGGACAAATAGTAGCGAGTAAGGACAACAAACTCCAGAATGTGTTTTTATAACTGTAGCAACAGCAATAACTCCCTGGCAAACTCAAACAGATTTTTTTGGCAATGGTGGAGTTTTTCTGCATTTGTCACTTGGATATAACTGCGGAAGGGTTGTCTAAGACTGCTTTGTTTCCTTCCACATCACTTTAATATGACTTTACTTTTTAGGAAGAATTTTCACATTTTTATCTACAAGTGAATAAAATACCATTAAAATCCCCCAAGGGAATTTTATACAAAATTCTTTATGCTTATGTATTCCAAATGTGGATCCTACGTGATTTTTGTAAGGAGTGAACTTGCAAACTTTTAAAATCTATGCTATTAGAATTTCTTTATCTCTTCTAAGAATAGAAAATGAATTCTCTTTTGGAATTAAAATGACCTACAATGCAAATGTAATAACTTCCTGTATATATACAACTGTGTCTGCATATCTGTTATTATTGTGAACATATTTTTTTAAAATAAGACCCCAACGACAGGAGTGCTTTACTAACCTGTAGTGGTCTCTGTTTATCACTGCTTTTAGGAGATTTCAGTCCACTTGTTTGTTGTTGTAAGAGAAGTTGTCTGGCTGCTTGTAGAGCCTAGAAGTAAGAAGGGAATGATATCTAAATATTTTGTTGAAAGTTAAAGTAATTATTAGTTATTTTATAAGAGAAGCCTCATCTCCCTTTTTAGTCAATATTCCTTTTTCTATTAAAATGAAAAAAATTTCACAAAACATGTTTGCAACTTCATTCAAAATCATAGAGATGCTTGTAATCCTGTAGGAAGTAAATTTAATTTGTTTAAAGTGCATGAAGAAAAAAATGATCAACTGTATCAATAATCCCATTTCCATGAGGAACTTGTCTTTGAGTGTTCAACTAAAATGCCCACTCCCTTTCAAATTCTCATTCAATTTGCATTTTCATATTACAATTTTGAAGCAAAAGCAGTAGACTTCAAGTGCTACCGGAAGCTGTAATTAAATTTGACAAATCAACATCAGATTATCTTGAAAGTGAATTAATAAGGATTTTCACTAAAGATTAAAAACACTTTTTTTGTACTTACAATTCAAGGGGAAACCTCTCCTCTGACAAAATAAAGTGCAGTTTTAATGCCAAATAAAATTGAGTGGTTTTCATTTGCATTCTTAGCAAAATCAGAGAACAAAGAAATTACCACTCAACCAATCAGGTTTGTTTCTATGTGTGACAGAATACCAATCAAAATAGAAGATGTTTTCATTTATTTTTATGTTTTCTTACCCACTCAGGAAAATAAAACTTAACATAAGAAACTAATGTAATCATTTCATTTACATGAGGAGGGGCAGTTTGGTGGATGTACTCTAAGAGCTTATCTTACAAAAAAATAGGGCCAGAAAACAAGATGCATCTTAAATTATTTTGAATGTAGCAAAATAAACTAATATTTAAAAGAACTTTTTGAGAGCCTCCATTTAAAAATTCACTTTCTTTCTTAACCACCGAGTTTAACGCACACTAGTGATGAAAATTTTCAAAATATAAAGCTAAAATATAGCATTTCCTTACTTTGTTATTCATTAGTGTAGAATACAAGATACCCTGTACATAATGAGAAAAACGTCATTCCATCAATATTCTTCCATCATATTTGAGATTCTCCACTGATGAAAAGTATAATTTTTGATTGGAATCAATGATCTGGTTTTTAAGAGAGTTTCCAGTATCCATGACAACAGTTGCTTTGACAAGATGTGCATATGGCATTACACTGCCAGCTGGTGTGAACAATGTTTGAACTACTGCATTGAGATGCTGAGCAAACAGAAAAAGTTGCCACGTCTTAACCCTCAGGGAAGGCAGTCGTCCCCTGATCAATTATGAAAAGACAGAGAGAGGGCTGCTACAGTCTGGCTCCAAGCAAGTTTTCTGAGAAGGCAGGCAGACATAGCAACCAAAGTAAACAACCCGAATGCAGGAGCACCATCTCCTAACAACATTGATTTGTCTTCCCATAGCGGGGTCTGGCAAGGTGTTTTTAAGCGCACTTTTTACATTTGGAGACACACTCACTCACAATGGTTTTCCTTTTGTTTTTTTAAACTTTGCAAGTAATCGCAAGTCCAACTAAATATTTCTAAGGATGGCACATGCCAGTGAACTCAGGCAGTTTGTTATGAGAGTTCAGTTTGAAGAAAAAGAAACAAGTAAATATCAATTTCACAACTGCTTTATCGCAAGACTCCCTAAAAAAATCTCACTCAATATTCTAAATAATATACATTGCTCCTTTTAATTCAGCTTGAAAATTCACTGAGTTAAAATTAACTGTGAGTTTGGTTTTTTTTCCAAATTGAAACTACTAGTGTGACCTACAGTGTTTCTATATAAAACTTTTAAGATTAACAAAAAAACTGTCAATTCTTTTCCATATTCATGACAAAATCTGCACAAAGTTTGGCTATTTTTTCGTATACTTGCATATACTTTCATATACTTCTTGATAGTTCACTTTGTCAATAAAAAACATGCAGCTTTAGTTTGTATTAACTTCTGTAGTCATTTATTATCTTAAAGTATTCTAATGAACACAGTTCAGAATCTTATAATCATGAATGACTAGGACTAAATGCAATTATCAGAAATCATCTAATCGGATCCCTTCCTTTTAACAAATGGGAAAAACGAGGCTTAGCATAATCAGTTGTTGTGCTCAAGGTCACAAAACAATTTCTGAATGCTTTGTTCTGGGTTTCTTAACTTCTATCCCCCAGTGCTTTCCAGTGGGCCATACTGTCATTATTCTGTCAAAGGAATTATTAGACAGCAATGAATAAAATTCTGGTAAAGAATAATATACGACACTGTATGGAATTATTCTTTACTTTAAAGTGAACATATCCAGTTTTAAAACTGAAAAGGAAAACAATACAGTCTTTTTTATATCTTGAATTTATAAGAAAATAAAACAACTATCATAGGCTATACATTCTTTTTATGGAGAAATGTCCCCATCATTTTTAACTTGGAAATAATTATGTATTCCAGCAACACCTGATAGAGCTCCGTACTCTTGTAATATCTTCATTATCTGATCAATTATTACTAATAGAAGTGCAGTATTCTAGAGTTGGGTAAATCCTCAGAAATTGTGTAGCCTAGCTTTCCCATTTTGCAGGCAAGTAACTAAAGAACCAACATTACAATAACTTGATCAAGTGACAGAGAAGTAATAGAGCTTTGTGACTTTTGTCTTCCAAGCCTAGGAATCCCTTCCTTTCAACACCCCACATTATACTCATCTCAACTCAAATAAGAAACCCAATGGAATATGTGAATGCCAAATGGCTATAAAGTAAAAACACTAGGAAATTATATACATGAGAACTACTCATGAAAACATCACAAGCGGAAAGCACGCACCTGTGCTGTCGGTAAAGGAGTGATAATGATGGTGGGACAGCACATGACCACTTGCTGAGACATGCTGCCACTTTCACAGTTTTCACATGCATTTACAGTTATCTTTAAAATAGTTGAGGGTCATCTTTCAATACAAACGCTTATGAAAAATAACTACTTGCCTATTTCAACATTCTTTGGTAGCAATAGAAATTGCTACAGTAAACGTTCAGAGGTAGGAGAACAAAAAAAACAATTCCAAGAAATCAGGAATGATTTAAAACTCATAAGCATGGATCTCTGGCAGACTGCTTTCTGACTGCATGCATCATATGACATTTTTATTTCCAGTATTCTTTTGGACTGAATTTCAATAAACAATTGCTCAGAGATGTTTAGCTCATTTTGTAATTTATTATTGTAGCAACTCACATGATGAAAGATTAGGAGATAAAACATTTTCATCAATATAAGGCACCAGGTGTCAACTTACACAAAATATTAATTTGAAAATCACTTACCACTTCTATTGATAAACAGAAAAGACAAATTCCAGGCCCACTCACAAAATTCTGAGTCAATTAGATATTTATATGGTAATCCTCCCTCCCAAAATTAATTTAGAACCAAAGGCAAGAGTTGTTTACAAAATTTCCTTTAATACTGACTGAATCTGATTCAAATAAACAAGAAAGAGGTTTCTAAGGCAGCCAAACCATATCTAGTTTCCAAAAACACATTTGTTTTGAATTAAGGGTGCACTTCACTTAATGAAATGATCTAATTTTAGCCAACTAAAGAAAATTAAGATAGGGTATTTTCAAAATTTGAATCAGATTAAATATTTTGAAAAGAGAATAAAAATATTTATAAAGAGACTTAAGGTACACATTTTGTTAGCCAAGGAGGTGTGAGAATGCACATATCTTCCAGAACTGAGTGCACTTTGATATAAAATATTTATTGAAAAGTCATTCCTAACAGTTACTGTGTCATTTTAACCAAGTTAGACTTCTGAAAGAAAGGCAAAGTTCAAGTATATCACTCTTCTCTAGTAGTATTAACTTTGTGTTAGTGATGAACCACACGGAAAGCAACTCTACACAGTAGGTCACTGTGAGAGTGAATTTAGGGTGAAAAATCACTAACCTGTCAGATAAATATTTCCCACCCCCCAGAGAAACACTGAATTAAAATCATTTGAGAATAGTTTCAAAAAGCCAGTAAAACCAAAAATGTTGAGTATGCTTAGGTTTATAAATAACTTTTTTTTTCAAAGTAAATAGATGTATATTTTGGGAAAAAACAGACATCGCTCATATCTCTCCCCATAAAAATAGGAATGCTTAACCTATCAGCCTGTTGCATTTGAGACATTAAAATGAAAAATGACATCTATGCCCATTAATATCTTCAATGTATAAACAGCACAGCGTGACACATTCTTGAGAGCTGAAGGCTACAAAATCTCTCTGAAACATAAATAACAAAGCACTCAGAAGCATATTTGATGTTGATATTCATCTCTGAGAAAAACACTGCTGCCCAGGCTTCTTATGAAAATAGATGCAGCCCAAATGGATCTCCTGTAATTGGTTTCAGATAGCGAGGTCAGAAGAAATATGATACAAGAAACGATTATGTGGAACAGGCGAAACAAGAATGTTTACACAGGCACTCCCTAGTTACACTGACAAGGGGTGTATACTTTGCAGATAACCAGAAACAACAAAAAAATGCCAGCAGGACACCCCAAATTTTGCTCCTCATACTCACATATTGTAACCTTTAACATGTTAAGTCTTTAAAATGCTACTTTGAATACTGAACATAAAGTAAGTTTCCAAACAGAATTTCATTTTCTAATTATTTTCACAATTGTGGTTGATAAAAAGAATATTTAGTTCCGTCCACAAAGGATATGAATTCCTATTCTGTTCAGCCTTTCTTCCTATTACATTTCTGCTAAGGAGAATATACTGATAAATGTAATCTGAAGTCTCATAATGCTATTTAATAGAAGAAAATTAATCATCTAATTGTTATAACCTATTTTCAAACAGCGAATTATCAGAGAGAAATTATGCATCTGTAGCTATTGACCCTTCATTTTATCATGGCTGATATATAATTAGACTTAGTTTGTCGAAAAAAAGATAATTATTAGAAAATATTTTTTAAAATAATTGTTTTTTACAGTATATTTTACATAAAGTTGGAGAATAAATGTGTAGATATATTTTGTTTGTATTGTACATCACTATGGAGGCTAAATTGAAAAGTTTAAATCCTTTATTTTATGATATTATAATGAGTAATTACTTTCTAAATTTCCTATTTGCCAATCCATTGTTGGGCTTTTTTGGCTTAACATTCATGATGTAGATCCAAAGACAACTGAGGAAATGAATCTTTACCTGTAAGTCATCCTCACAAGTAATAAAGTCCTAAAGACTCGAGTCCAAATTCAATACTCTAAATACTGAATACAGTTGGAAACCACTGGAAGACCTCCAAAACCCTTCCATGGAATAAGCCTATTAGTAACAACTAACATCTAAGACAGGTTTTATTTTTTTTCAGATCTATAACCATGCACTCAATTTAATGACAAGAACACATTCTCCCCATCATGGCTGGAATTTCACAGTCTGCCATAAATGAAACCAGTTATCCTGGTATTCATGTATTTATTTTCTTCATTCTTCTGTTCTTACTGATAATGATTTTATAATAGATCATCTAGAAGAATAAAAATATTATCTATAATCTGACTCAATAAAATTCTCATTCACATTTTATAGAATTCTGAACAACTTTAAAATTCTCGAGTATAAAAGATACAGATGAATTGGAACCAATTTTATTAAAATCTATGACTTCATAACCCCACTTTTTCTTGGTACATATTCCAGAAACTACAATGATTATTGTGCATTTGATTGGTTATTTGTCATTTGCCATGAAATATTTTATTAGTTTTCCCAAACATATCTCAAAATTGCTTTTTGATTCTCACCTCAGTATTTATTTTTTCATTGCAAGACCAATATCATCTTCTGTTTAGATATGGATTGAAGATTCATTATTGCTATAATTTCAATTGGTATATTAGATATTAACTGAAAATGTGTGCCACTAAATTACATTATAATATGTTAATATAAACTATCATTTAAATTCTTTGTTCTGGGTTTCCCTATCAATTTAAAAGATTGTAGAACAGGTAGTGTTTGGAAAATGGTTGGAAGGATAAAATACACACAAATTACTTATCATTAAACATTTTTGTGAGTATGTCCCTTAAATCAAGGAAATAATAAATACCGCATACTTGTAGAGGGAAGAGGTGTGATGATAATATTTCCACCTTTGGAGTTTCTGTTTAATAAGGAACAACTAGTCGAGTGTCAAAGGTCATAAACAATGCTAGTTGAAAACAAGAAACACAAGAAGTACCATCCAAATGAGTCACGTGCAGTGGCTCACACTTGTAGTTCCAAAGACTCCAGAGGCTGAAGAAAGAGGATTGCAAGTTCAAAGTCAGCCTCAGCAACTTAGCAAGGCCCTGAGCAAGTTAACAAGATTCTGTCTCAAAAAATAAAAACAAAAGAACTGGGGATGTTGTACAGTGGTTAAACACCATGGGTGGGTTCAAACTCTGGTACAAAAATAAATAAATAAATAAATAAATATTTTTTAAAAAAAGAAAGAAAAGATAAGAGAAAAAGAAACTAGCAGGACTTGGAATGTGGTAAAAGATAGGGAAGAAGACAATGCTGACTACAAAATGTTAAGCTAAAGGTAACTGAGAGAATGGCATGATGCTACCAGGAAGAGGGAAATTAGTACCCATGAGACGATTCTGTGCTGGAGTGAATAACCCATCGCTTTAGGCTGAGAGTGGTCCCACTCACAACAGATATACAGAAGTAGGAGATGAATGGGTAGTAAAGGCAAAGGAACTTTTCTTTAGATTGCTGACAAAGAGAAGGACAAGAAAGGAAGATTCAAGGCCAACAACTTGGGGAATATTTTGTTGAGAGGAAATGAAGAGCTAGAGAAAAGGACTGAGAACGGGGAGGACAGAAGAGTGATGAGACTCAAGCACATCACCAATGGAAGAGAATAGAGGGCCTTGACGGAAACTCACACATCTACAGCCAACTGTGTTTGACAAAGGTACTGTGAACACGCAATGGGAAGCATAGTGTTTTCAATAAATGGTGCGGGCAAATCAGGTGTCCACATGCGGACGAATGAGACTACACCCCATCTCTTACCAGTTGCAGGAAACTGGCTCTAAATAGATTAAAGATTTAAATGTAACGGAAACTATCAAACTTCTAGGAAATGCAGGGGAAATGCTTCAGCACCTTGGAATGGGCAAGGAGTTTTTGGACAAGACCCAAACCACAGGAAACAAAAGCAAAAATGGAAAAAATAGGATGACATCAAAGTATTAGGCTTCTGATCAGCAAAGGAAACAATCAACAGAATAGAGAGACAACCTACGGAATGAGAGTTCTCAAGGTGTGTGTATCTGACAAGGAGTTATATCTAAACAATATAAGAAACTCAAAGAACTCAATAGCAAAAAATAATAATAATAATAACAGCAAACAACAGCAAAAACAAAAGAACCACAAATTACTAAACAACTTGTTTTAGAAAATGAGCAGTGCACCTAAATAAACATTTCTTAAAAGTAAACATGTGACTGGTTAACAGGTAAAAGAGAAAGAGCTCAATATCACCAATTATCAGATAAGCACAAATCAAAATCACAAGGAGATGAAACCTCCCTCTAATAAGAATGGCACTTGTCAAAAAGTAAAAGAAGTCCTGACAAAGATGTTAAGAAAAGGGAATCCTTGCACCCTGTTGGTGGGAATCAAAATGAGTGCAGCCATTTTGGAAAACAGCGTAGGGATCCCTTGAATAATTAAAAATAGAACTACCATACAATCCAGTAATCCTACTACTGTGTGTAGCAGGAAAATGAAATCAGTATGTTGAAGAGACATCTGCATTCCCATGCTTATCTCAATGAAATTGTTACACATTTAAATATGGAAATAATTGCAAAAAGAAAGAAGGATGGTTGAAATTTTCAAACACCAAAATCTCAAAGAGGCTGAGGAGTGATAGAAGTTCCTCTCAATCTGATACTTTGTATGTGACTATGTTCCTTTACATTACTGGAATGGAAGTTAGATTACGAGAGTTCCTGGGGAACCAATGGGGTTGGAAAAGTGATCATGGCCATGAATGCAAACAATTATTTGGATACATTCCATAAGTCCAAAATAAAAGAGAACTATATTTTGAGTTGTTTGGATTGTTGCTTTAAATGAAGGAAATTTGATAATAAACTTAATAAATAAGGAGGAATAGAAAAACTGAGAAAGTCCTTAGAAAGGAAGGAACAGTACCAAATTCAAGGGGCAGGAGCAGGTGACAAATTCTTGGAGAAAAGGAACACATCTTCCTCCAAGACAGGCTGAAAACATGGGAGCTCGGGCAACTCTAACATGCAGACAGAGAAAAGGGAATGAGTTCACATTACATGGTCTCAATTAGTTCTGAAAATAAGGGCTTGTGGCAGTCTATTGAGAATGAGAGAGATTAGAAGTTTGGAAGAAAGAAAAATAGGAGAGCTTTGTAAATCATTGTTTTAAGAAATACAGCTGATAGAGTAAAAAGTGGCATTTACATTATTGTTAGAGTAAGGAACATGTTCCCACGTTCTGCAGACAGCAGGGATAGGTGAGTGGCTTCAAGAATGCTGCCTCCAGGACCGCATGAGGAATGGCTGGCTCTCCCATAGCGTGACTGCCTAGTCATCACTCCTCAATTAGTTTCTGAAATTTTTAGCCTGCCTAAGATGCGTGGCACCTCTAACTATATCAAGGTATAAGAGAACAAGTCACTTATACTTTGTATTGCTATTGTGCATTTTGAGGACTGATGACCTTTGTTTGTAAAAAGATAGGTAAAAAGAAAAAAAAAAAAAAAACAACTCTGTCCATGATGGTGGCTGGTACTGTTATTACAGCCTACTGTTCCAAAGCTTCCATTTGCAGCTGAGAGAGAAAGTATGATGTGACAATGTTGACTACGTCTCAGAAGACATTTTTGCTGCTTCTTAGCTGACAAATGTGGACTACTTAATCACACTGAAGCTTCATTTTTCTCATCTATTAAATGCAGTCAGCAATACTTAACTCTGCCTATGGGTGATTTGTGAAATCAAAGAGCATACTGTATTTGAAAGTATTTTAAAAGCTAAAATGCAAAGTTGCATTATCCCCAATGAAGACTGTTGAAGTGGTAGGATTCTTCTAGCAGATGTCAGCTCTTCCAAGTACATGACATTGGTCATTTGAGACTGACTCCTGATTCTTAGTTTGATAGTGACTTTGCTAAATAGGTCTGTACATTTTAACTAAGGGTCCTGGAACGCTATTATTCCTAAAGTATATTTCATTTAGGGTTATCTTCAATCTTTTCAAGAAAGAAAATGTCCCATTGGCTTCATGTTCTATGATTTTTTTTCTAAAGTTGTGTTTGAATTTGATCTAGGAATTTGAGGAAAAGAGTATAGAACCTTATGAATGCACTCATAGGACACAACCCTTCCTTGCCCATCCCAGCACCACACCTACATGAATTACATTCTCTCAAGGATGTTTTAATATAGAAGGGAATATAAAATGTATCATTGTAATTACAGTGCAAGGCAAAACTGTGTTGTCTAACACTAAACGGAAGTAAAAGAGTGACTATGGGGTTCAACAAAGACAGAAAGAAAGGGAGAGGGCATGTTTATTAATTGCACATGACATGCAAATCATACTTCTAGACCCTTGCTCATACTATCTCACTTCATCCTCAAGACATTCTCTTTATTGAAGGTGTGTAAACTGAGGCTCAGAGAAGGTGGGGCATGTACCCATGCTGCTCATGTGGATCTGAAGTGGCACAGGAAGCTGAACAGGTACACGGCTGCTTTAAAGACATGCTCTTTCCATAAGGGGTAGTCAGGAAGACCACGTCACTGAGGAGACTTTAAACAAAGTGAGACTCAAGTGAAAAACTGATTGACACATAAGGAGAACAAAGTAAATTCTGAGTCCTTAAAAATATTGCCGGTTATGTCAACCAGAACAGTGTAAAGAATTGCAAGATCCTATTAAAATTACACTTCTTTTCATTGTTTTTATGAGAAAATTAGATGCACAAGCTTCTAAGGGGATTTTATTCTCCCTAAATAACAAATTCTCTGAAGTCAGTAAGTACTTGATTGAGGTTGTTGGCTAAAGAGCCAATATTAAAGATAAAAAATTAATACATTATCAATCACAACCAAACACAAATATTGTCCTCTAAAAAGCAATAAGTAAAATGGACTATTTTCTGATGGAGTTGGAAATAGGGTTGCCAGATAAAACACAGGATGCCCAGCTAAATTTAAATTTTGTTTTTATTAGCTAAATCCAGCAATATTAGTTAGAAGTATTTCAGAGTATGTTGCCAAGGTACCAGAGTTTTTATATCAACTTTTACATTTAAAGGTAAACAAAACTGGTCATCTCATCATTGGAAATGTTTTTAGGCATCAAGAATAATATAGGCAACTTACCTATATACATCAGGTTAGCAGGAGAAATGACCTGGGGGCTCTGCTGCTTTCCAGTGTGAAGCAATGCTCATGAGGCCATGCACGGACAGCGAAAGGCGGACTATCCCACAAAGTAAGTATACACACTTTTCAAAGAGCCAGACCAAGAAAACCAGCAGGAAAGTTTCTTTTAAAGTCCGCATTCTGGCTTCTTGCAATTTGAGGCATAGAAGAGAAAATTGCAAAACTTTGGTCTCTATTCACTGTCTCCTCAGCAATGAGGAGGATCAGTAGCCAGGACCCCTGAGGCAAAGATTGTGACCCTGCTTGGTACCAGGGGAAGGGCATGCTCTTGCAGATCTTAAGAAAAAGGCCTTGAGGCAGAAAGCCTCTGCATCGGTAATTCAGAAGCTAAGGAGGAGAGAAATGGGAGAGTGAAACCGAAAAGTGCAGGTGCACATAGGGTAGGTTCAGAACCTCTGAGGGAAAGCCCCAAAGCTAAAACTGGAGTGTTCTTAGAAACAACACGATAAGAGTTGCCAAACAGACCTCAAAAATCCCAATTTATAATCCCAGAACCATTCCAAGTTTCTGTATGACCTCATCCCCATCATTGATGACCTATGAATAAATTCCTTCTTTCAAAACTTTACAACTAAGTGGTCTCAGAGGACAACTGAAAGACTGAAACACAGAATTCATTGAGGAAATGATGATGAAGAATTGGAATTGTTCAAAAATATGCATCAAGTAAATGAAAGAAGAAATACATTTGTATTAAAATAATAGAATTCTGTATTTTTATGTTGCATTATTTACAATGTAAATTTTAAGTCCATATGTGTATATATGAAGTACTGATCTTATGTAACATTTTGAGGCTAAACCCGAAAATTAGATCTTAGAACTATTGGGCAACTGCCCCCTTAGGAGAAACCCAGGATATTTTCATTTTTTATTCCAGTTGTTACTAATTTTAGATTACATTGTCATCAGTATATAATGTGGACAGCTGGAGTCATTAATGTGATAATGTCATCTAAGTGCTCTTTTCAATCAAATAATGGTGGTAATCATCACTACCTTAATACATCAATGTAACTCTTATAGAGTCATCTGGACTTTAGTCCTAAAAATCTTCTCTGGAACCCTGAGTTTTTTAAAAGTTAACTCTATCCAAGAGGTTGAAATATATTCCTGATTTCAAAATCATTTCTTCTATTTGATTATTTGTGACACATCTCTTACAGAAATTATGTGTATAAATAGAAACTATAGACACCCAATTAGAAAATGATGCCCATTGGTACATAACAGTTCCAGAATGAGGAGGCAAGAACTCCAAGGCGGCTTCTTGCTCGTATAAAATGACATGATGGGAAACCAAGTCCCTAGGTTGAATATTCCTCCACTGCTGTGTATTTATTCTCTATCTCAGTTCTAATACCACAAAGACAAATAAGAAAGCTTGGAGAAAAAATGAGTTCCTCCTTCCCAAGTTTTTCTAACAAATTTTGCTTAGTGGCCCACTTGCTGAAGATGCACATAAAATCCAAAACCAGGGAGCAAGCCTCTGCATTCAGCTTTAGTATAAACAATTCTCAAAACTCCAGGTCACCTAATACTTTTATTTATTAGCTGAATATATTCAATTATCCATAACATCTACTACTGTGAACTGTTGAAGGGAGGGAAATGTTTCCAAATAATCTTTATGTCTCCTAAAATCCTCAGCACAGCCGCTTGTCTCTTGCCACTAAAAGATAATTTAACTAAAAAAAAATGTTTCTTTAGACATTTCTAAGCTGATAAAGCACATGTAAAGCTTAGCCGGTTCCAGATGTTAGAGATGTAATTGTAGGCGAAGCGATGAGACCAGCATTTCATCCAGGAGCCATCACAGGGCCTTCTGAATGGTAGATCCTCCACAGACCTTAAACTGACAGCTACGAAGACTGACTAGTGATCTACAATAACAGCGAAATGAGCACTATAAGATATCTTTCCTCTTATCACTTATAGTAAACGCTGTATTCTATAAGTTTCCATAATGATAATATCATCATTGTTTTTAAAGTCAAAGTAAAAACATTACTAGTAATTCCTAGAAATTTCTGTATCAGTGCTTCCACTTGTTTTAGAAAAGAGAATCTACACATCTTCACATATGATTATTTCTGTTGTTCAGTTTAAGAATTTGTTTACATAAAATGCAAAAACTTTTCATGCTTTTTCAAGAATCAGTTACCTACAAAATCAGAATCTTATTAAATTTTTAAAATGTACTATTACTTATGCTCATATGGAAGTAACATATATAAAAAAAACTTATTTATGTAAAAAATGCAGTTGTTTTGAATTAAAGTAAAAATAAATTTCAAATTCACCAAAATATATCATTATTTCCAATATTTAGAGAACTCATATTAATTTAATCTAATCATCTTCTGAAAAATATTAAGGCTTACCTAATTCTGAGAAGAATATCACTGGAATTTTGATGGGTGTTGCATTGAATCTGTATAATGCTTTTGGTAACATTGCCATTTTGATAATATTGATTCTGCCTATCCAGGAACATGGAAGGTCTTTCCATCTTCTAGAATCTTCATTGATAAATTTCTTTCTTTAGTGTTCTTTAGTTTTCATTGTAGAGATCCCTCACCTCTTCTCTTAGATTAATTCCCAAGTACTTTATTTTTTGAAGCTATTGTGAATGGTGTAGTTTTCTTAATTTTTTTTAGCAAATTTATTATTGGAAAAAAGTAACACTATTGATTTATGGATGTTGATTTTGTGTTCTGATACTTTTCTGAGTTCATTTATGAGTTCTAGAAGTCTTCTGGTGGAGTTTATTTATTTGTGTGTGGGGGGGGAGTTATAAATATATAATCATGTCATCAATGAACAGAGATAATTTAAGCACTTCTTTGCCAATTTTCATCCCTTTAATATCCTTCCTTTGTCTAATTGTTTTAGCTAGAGTTTCAAGGACTATGCTGAATAGGAGTTTTGATAGTGGGCAGGCTTGTCTTGTTCCTGTATTTAGAGGAAATGTGTTTTGATTTTTCTCCATTCAGAATAATGTTGGCCTCTAATATGTTGAGGTAAATTCCTTATATTCCTAATTTTCCTAATGTTTTAAACATGAATGGGAGATGTACTTTGTCAAATGCTTTTTCTGAGTCTATTGAGATGATCATGTGATTATTGTTTTTAAGTCTATTAATGTGGTGAATTACATTTATTGATTTCTATATGTTGAACCAACCTTGCATCTCTTGGATGAATCCCACTTGGTCACGGTGTACTATCTTTTTAATGTATTTTTATGCAATTGCCAATATTTGGTTAAAGATTTTTGCATCCATGTTCATCAAGGACATTGGTATATGTTTCCATTCCTTGCTGTGTCTGTCTGGTTTTGGTATAAGGGTGATATGGGCTTCCTTGGTATATATCAAAAGAACCTAAAATAATGCTACTTCAGTGATGCAGCCACATCAACATTTATAGTAGCACAATTCACAGTAGCTAGCTATGGAACCAATGAAAGTGGCTTTCAACAGAAGAATGAACATAGAAACTGTATTATATGTACACAATGGAATATTACTCAGCCACAGGAAAAAAGGACTTGAAATATCATTCGCCTCCAAATGGATGGAACTCAAGACCATTATGCTATGTGAAATAAGCCAGTCTCAAAAAGCCAAAGACCAAATGTTCTCTCTGATGTGTGGAAGCTAATCAAAATTAAGGAAAAGTGTAGAGGAATAGACAAAGGGGAATGAAATGGAGGAAGAAAGGAAGAGATAGGGAAAAATTTGTGGAATAAATCAGACAATTTTTCTACTTTCATATATGAACATATCTTAGTAAGTCTCATCAACATGGATATCAACAAGTCATTAAATTAAAAAAATATTAGTAAGTAACAGATCAATAGAGTAGAGGGGAGAGAACAGGAGGAAAAAAACACTGGGTGTTGAATTAGAATATGTTATACTGGATGCATAAAAATATCAATGTTTATCCTATTGTCAATTATATCAAAAGGAACAGGGGGTTAGAGGAAAGGAGGGGAAGGGAGAATAATGGTTTCTGAGTTAAAACAAGGTATAGTCCAAGCTTTTATAAAAACGTCAATGTATCTTCTATAGTCATGTATATCAGAAAAGAACAGTGAGCGGGATAAAGTTAGGGGAAGGGGGAAACTGGGAACTGAATTAGAACAAGTTAAACCCCACACTTCTATAATTGTGTCATTGTATATGCTTACATCATATATATCTAAAAATTAACTGAATGAATAAAAATTAAAAATTCAAAAATAATATTAAGGCTTTTATAATTTTTGAAATTTTAAGTAATGTCACAATGAACTTTCTTATAATGTAACCTTAAAATTATTTCCTTCAAATTTGTACATATTCATATGCAGATAATAATTTGCTTCATATTATCATAATACCCCTTCAGATTGCTTGATTGCATCTGTGATCCTGCCATAGAGAATGACAATTCCACCATCCCCACTGGGCTTTGTCACTTTTTTTGGTCTTTTCTAAACTTAAGTGGCAATAGTTTGCTTCCTTTAGCAGAAATTAAAGTTTTAATTCATGTATCCAACATCTAAATATATATTTTAATAGCTTCACTTAGAATTCATGAATTGAACAGACTATTATAGAAGATAGTCTACTTATTCATCCAACTAATATTTGCTAAGTCCTTACTCTGTTAGGGACTATAAATTAAACTTGTGTACATGTCAGGCAATGTTTCTGTCCTCTCAGTTTGCAGTTTAATGACTGACTAGTAAATTATTACTTGATAGTTCTGAATTTTTAAGTCTTTTTGCTTTCTCATTATTTTATATACTATATGATATACATTACTAAATTATATTGGTCCTACTCTGTCTTTCAAAAGAATTATTTACAATATGGTAGACAAAAATAGTGTGAGGAACAGCATTTAATTAAAAAATAAGAAAATTCCACATTGGTTGAATTATATGTGTTTAAGAGGGATGACTATATTTTGAAAGAAAAAGTAATGTCCTTTCATTCAGAAAACAGTTTTTCTGCAAAGTGAGACATAAAACTATTAAAAAGCAAATAACCCACAGGATTGATAAGGACCTAGTTACCTTTCCTTGGGACATAGTATGCTAAAATTTCCCTCAAAAAATGGCTTTCATTTTGTAATATGTAAAACTTGTGCCCAAAGGAATAGTTACTGAAAGCAAGCTATTTAAGCACACATTTTAAAAGCAAATGCTTTCCAATTGAATATTTCTCCTCTTTAAGTTAATATTGGCTTGTTACTGGAAAAGAAGCACATGAAAGAATGCTTATTGGAAGACAGATAGTTAAATCCGGAAATTAAAACTTTATTTCTGAGGGTCACACTGGGAGGAAGCTTTGCAATCTTGGAGAAATCCCAAATGGCCTATGCTCAAAATGGCCCTTTTCTCCCAATGTCTCAAAAGATATTAAATCTCTCATAGAAGGGGGAATCTCTTGCCCCCGCAAAGGTTTCTTATGACTTCAGAACGTTCCATTTAAGAAGCGCACATTTTCTCACGGAGGACACACTTTGGCACTGTCTTGTAATTATCATCATTTACATAGCTGGCACCTACCAGACCATTTACCAGAGTGGAACAATAAGCTGTGCTTGCTCCAATCATCTTCATGCTGAAGTTAAGCCATTGCACTGAATCCTGAGACGTGCTACTTTGGAGTCCCTTGGCGTTTCTACCACTATCACTCCTCTGTTGTTATAGGAGAATGCTTACTGCCAGAATCCTCTGGCAGAAACTCAATTTCTGTGTCCAATACTAATTCATTACAAAGTCTGCAACAGCTGGGACACTGGTATACACAAATAAGGCATTCTGAAATTTGAGGACAAATCCAAAATACACACTCTGGACCTTCCTATGATTCCACAGCCATGGAAATAGCTATTGGGTAGAAAAGGATCCTGTGAACATCTCACCCTGCCAACAATAATTAGACCCCAGTAATTTCAGTCTCAATGGAAGTGCTACCTTCCTGCTCTTTTTAATTTTTTATTAAGAACTGATTTAAACGCTGCTGTGTAACGTGTCTTGGAAACAAGGGTCAAAACATGTAATATATAGGATAACATAGAGAATGCCTTGAATACATGTATCCATGGGGCAGTCCTCATTCTGTGAAATAAAAGGTGTTGCAAAGGTGAGTTAGAAACAGGCACTAGAAAGATGGAGTAGATAAGAAGCAGAGGAGAAAGTAAGAGGTGACAGTGATGAAAACAGTGGCAAAGAGTAGTAGGACTTTTAAATTTCTTTAATTTCTAAGGCTATTTATTTGAAGTAACTAAAGAAGAGATTGAATCAACCAAAATTTTAAATTCCTTAAATTTAACAGATATTTAAGTAAAAAATGCTGCTATTCATATGTGCAACCCTTGTAAAATTACTTTTAATTTAATGTAATACCTATGTAATATTTTACAGTCAAATAGTTTTTCAGCTAAATTAGTCAAATAATTCCCATTTGAGAAAAAAAGGATTATTATACATAAGGAAAATAAGAACACACATACATTCCATTAATTTCTTTGAATATTTTCATACACACATATTATGTGAAGCATTAACTTTTCTTAAAAAGAAGTTATTTCAAAATACATTATTTATTTTATAATTCTATATATAATTGTGAAAAAGGACAGAAAAATGCATATATTTATAAATATAATAGAGTTTTTTCATGAGTTATTTGAGATATTTACAAAGTCAAATTAAAATGATAAAATCTGTTTATAAGAGCTATAAAAATAAAGGCAAATAAATTTAAGCAAGGAAGTAAAAGCTTTGTGCATGAAGAATGATAAAACATAAGTTAAACTGAAGAAGATACCAATTAACTGAAAAAATATACCATGTTCATGGGTAGAAAGAAAGAGCAACGTTAAAGTATCCATACTATCCAAAGGAATTTACAAATTTAATGCAATTGCTATCAGAATTCCAAAGATTTTTTTTCACCAAAACAGAAATTATAAACTTAAAATTTGTATGGAATCTCAAAAGATCTCAAACAGTCAAAACAATATGGAGCAAAATGAACAATCACTCCTTGATTTTATAATCTATTATAGGAGCTGGAGCAGTTGATCAGTAGTTGAAGTGCTTGCCTGGCATGTTTGAGGACCTGAGATTGTACCTCAGCATCAGGTACACAACTGGGTGTCAGAGAAATCAGAATCAGATGAAAAATAAATAAAATTCATTCCCTCTCTCTCTCTCTCTTTCATTCTCTTCCTCTTTCTCTTAAAAAATAAAATAAAATATATTATAAACCTACAATAATCAAAAGAACATAAAGACAGATACACAGGCAAATGAAACCAAATAGAGAATCCAGAAGTAATTTCTTTTCTTTGTAAACAATTTATTTTCAATAAAGTGGCCAAGAACACACAAGGAAGAAATGATTGTATCTCCAATAAATGTTGATGGGAAAATTGGATATCATTGGCCATCTTCTGGATATGCAGAAGAATGGAATTAGATTCTTGACTTACAACATAGTGAAAAATCAACTAAATGGACTAAAGTCTTGAAAATAAAATCTCAAACTGCAAAATTACTAGAAGAAAACATAGATAAAATGATTCTTGATATTGGTATTGGCTATGATTTTTTTGGATATGGCCCCCAAAACACAGGAAAACAAAACCAAAACTAGACTAATGGAATTGCAGCAAACTAAAAAGCTTCTGCACAGCGAAGGAACAGACAACCTACAAAATGGAAGAATGTGCTTTTAAACCATATGTCAAATAAAAGGCAAATATCCAAAATAGATAAGGATAATAACACAATAAGAAGAAAACTAGCATTTTGATATAAAGTGGACAAAAGATCTGAGTAGACATTTTTGAAAGGAGACACAGGTGCTAGTCAACAGGTATTTGAAAAATTCTCAGCATTTTTAAATTATTAAAATAGTGGAATTTACCTTCACAATGAGATATCAACATTAGAATGGCTATGATCAAAAGATGAAAAATAACAAGTGTTTGTGAGGATGTGGGGAAAAAGGAAATCATTGGAAGCTATTGGTGTAAATGTATATTAGAGTCACTATGAAAAACAGTGTGGAAGGATCCCCCAAAATTAAAAACAATACTACCATATGTTTCATCAGTTCCACTACTGGGTAATTATCAAAAGTAAGTAAAGTGAATTTGTTGAACAGATTCTCAGAGTAATTAGCATATCTATCACCTTAAATTTTCATCTTTTCTCCATCTTGAGTGTGCATAGAAACAGCTAACAGGTATATGAACAAATGCTGAACATCAACAGGAATCAGGGAAATGCAAATCTAAACCACAGTGAGACACTACCCCACCCAATTTAGGATTATATCAAAAAGTTTAAAAAATAAAAATGAAACAAATGGTGACAAGAATGTGGGTAAAGCAGAATTCTTATATACTGTTGATGATAATGCATTAGTACAGCCATTACAGAAAATGGTATGAATAGTAATCCAAAAATTAAAAATAGAATGGCTCTTTGATCCAGTAATCCCACTACCAGGTGTATAAACCCAAAGGAAAGGACATCAACATGCTGCAGAGAGTAGAGATACCAGATCTGCCATATTTATTGTAGCACTCTTCAAAATAGCCATGACTTGGAATTGACCTAAATGACCATCAGTGGATAAATAGAGAAAATGGAATATTATTCAGTCATAAAAATATGGAATCTTGTCATTTGCTACAGCATGGGAGGACCTAGAGAAGATGTTATGTTATGTGAAATAAGTCAGGCACAGAAAGACAAACAATTCATGATTTCACTAACACTTGGAATCTAACTGTTGACTTTATAGGAGTGGAGAGTATAATAGTGGTTACAAGAGATGGGAGAATGGTGGTAGGAGGGACAGGGAGAACTTGAACAAAAGGTACAATGTTATAGTTAGATAGGAGGAATACATGCTGTTCTATATCACACCAGAGTGAATGCAAACAAAGGCTCTTCTATACAAAAATCTTTCATATAAAAATTACAAATCATGCTGAAATCTTTTTTCAGTTCACTAAAGATGGATAGCTATTATAATGGTTCTCTACACAAATGATCATCTTAATCACACAGAAGTCTATTTTACAAAGAATGACTTTTGGGGTCCACTCCTAAATATTCTGTTTTAATTAGGTTTGTGGGAGAATATAAGAATGTCTACTTTTTAAAAGTTCCCCAAGTAATTCTGCTTCTTAATCATATCTAAGAACTATTGCTCTACCAGGTAAAATTCTGATGCTTTTATTAATTGTATCAGTAATTTAATTGAAAATGTAATAGCAATTTATTACTATTACCACTATATTAATTATACTTGCATCATAATACATTACCCAATATATGGGAAATAAAAAGATGTCCCTGATCATTTGTTGGTTCCATTTCCGCAATATTTTATTCACTACTGAAACTACACTAACATAATCAAGCATTCAAATATTTGAAAGCAAAAATAAAAGACTGAAGAATAGTTTATTAAATCCTTCCATACTAAGATTCCTCAAAAGAATAAGAATAGAAACACCATTTGACCCACCTATATCACTAAATGGAATTTACTAAAAAATATAATTAACATACTATAGCGATATATGTGTACCCATGTTAGTAGCAGCACAGTTCCCAAAAGCAAAGTTATGGAATCAATCGAGCTGTTGGTCAACAGATGAATGGATAAAGAAAATTGGTGCAAATACACAGTGGAATTTTACTCAGTCACAAAGAAGAACAAAACCGTGTCATTTGCAGGAAAATGAGATAAGTCAGAGTCAGAAGTCGAGGATTGTATGTTTTCTCTCATAATTGAAATTTAGAGGTTACAACAAAGAGGAAATAAAATAGAAGAGACACTAGCAGTGCAGAGAAGAGGGTTGGGAGAGGGAGGAAGGAAGAGAAAGAGGAGGTTTAAGGAATGAAGCAGATCCAATTATACCACGTGCATATATGAATACATTACAAAGAATTCCACTATTATGTATTATTATAATTCACCAATACAAATTAATAATAAAAAATCCTTTCACACTATGGAAGTAGACCTAGAGAGGCTAAGTAACTAATGATGGTCACAGTGTTTAACAGTATTAATCTGACCCATGAATCCAGTTATTCTTTTATTTCCTCACATTTCCACTAGTTTTAAAATCATACACATGCAAATAAAACTGACTTTTAACAATTCAGATTATCCTATTATCTATTTCCCAAATGATGACATTCCTTTTGCAAGATCATATTTCTTATCCATGCCATCTTTCCTATGGTGTATGGGGAAGCCACTGGACAAGCTATGGCCTGCTTCCTGTGTTCATGCTGGGAAACCTTCCCTCTGTTCTTCCATGAAGACAGTTACTTGAAGTTACTTCATGTCACTCACTATGTCAGGCCTGGAGGGCCTTGGAGATCTGGATTCGGACAATACAGATGCAAAGACTCTCAGCATTATTTAAGTTACATGATGATTAAATACAAGGTTTTGAGAGTTGGTGTGGGACCATATACAATGTTGTTTCTATGGAAACACAAATTCCTGTTTCTGAACAATCGGTTTAGAATTGGCTGTGCATAGCAAAGCCTATTAGTAAGTTGAGGACTGTCTGGTGTTGCATCTGGGTTAATGACAGCATTCACAAACACAATGTCACATCAAGGTCTGTGCCTTTCTGCTCACTTTGAGAAAGTCTTGCAAGAACAAATGGAACAGCCTACAAACAGGTGCTAGAACATTATTTTTACCAAGTATAGAGCCAATAACCAATTGTATTGAAAAAAAATACCCAAACTATACTCAAACAAAAGCAATCCCTGAAGCTATAATATAATAATTTCCAGTTGATAAATTAATAATGAAGTTTTTTTAATATAACTGAGCATTTAAGTTGTAATTTTTCCTACCAGTTTAACATTTACTTTCTTATTCCTTATAAAAGATATTTGTGTGGGGAGAAAAGCTAATATTTCATGCCACATTATTGAAAGTTAATTGCAGGAATAATTATAAGACAATAAAACACATGAAAGTAAATGATTATGCACAAAGAAAGTTTAACAATTAAATATAACCTCAGATTTATAGAAAAGGGTATTGTGGCTTTCAAAAGGAAAATAATGTAATCAAAAGTTTGTTGGAAATGCCACAGTGGGATAATCTTTTTAAGCTACTAATGAATTATGAATTTAATGTATGAACAAATTTTTGTTTTGTAGCACAACTGTCTAGTCATCAACCCCTGAAGTTTAACTTCTCTTCTGCATTCCAATTCATGTCCTAAGGCAAGTTGTCTGATAAATTCTCCTCTGAAGACTTGGCTAGTCTTTGGTTTCTTTCTGAATTTTTTCCTCCCCCACCCCACATACACATTAATGCAAAACCTTTCTGTTGTAGAATTCTTTCTTTGATTCCTATCTTTTTTCATTACACCAGCACACAACCAGTTTGTATCAAGAGACATGGAGAAATGTCAGTATGTATTTTTTAAAGTGCCCTTTATTGTATCTTCATATCCATTTGGTTCAAAAGATCACACATTTCTCTACAGAAAGTCTTAAACTTCAGTAAAAGTTTGAAATTATAAAATCAACCTTGTAATTTAGGAATATGCAAAACAAGTTCTTTCACAGAGGCAAACATTAAATTCAAATTATATTGCTATTCCTGTCTTCTTAGCCTATTTTCATTTGCCATCATCTTTCAATCCATTTTTTTCTGTTTTGCTCTTACCAAGCCTTAAACATTGAATAACTGGCATAGCTATACAGAGATTAATTGGCTGGAATAGACACTAGCCTTCAGGAATTTAACTACAGAGAGGAACATATTCATGACTGGAAACGAAAACCCTGTATGTGTACACAATCAGGACAGCTTAATTACAGAGGGTTGAAAATTTTGGCTCATCTCATTCAGCAGGTCTCAACTGTATACTCACTTTAATAGGAAAGTATAAAGTACAACACAGCAACATGAATCTTCCATCTTAGAAGACATCAAATACAAAAAGAATTTGTGAGCTTTTCTTCCTGTGCTCATCATTCAGTTGTCCATCTTTTCCAACCTTTCATTTTTCTCATCAGTCTATGCACTGGCTACCATTTCTCAGCTTTCTTTGCACGTTTTCTCATTCCCCCAACCTCACTGTGTTTATTAGTGTTTCCTTTCCTTCTGTTTTCCCCCTTGTCGTCTTCTCTCTCTCCTTTCATTCATAGGGTGCTCCTACTCAGACCTATGATCTTGAATGCCATCTATATGCTGATAATTCATGGATTTATGCAGCCAGTTCCCATGCCTCCCACAAGCTCACTGTGCATTTTCAATTGCTTTGACTGTGTCAGGTACCTCACAAATAAGAATATCAAATTTAACAATTTATCATTGGAGCTGCATATTAACAAGCTGAATATTAACAAAACAAACAAACAAATAAAACCTTTCTGCTCTTTTGTAATTTACCAATTTGGACTTACCCCAAATGTTGCAATCACCCTTGATTCTGCTTCATCTCTCACACTTCCACATCAACCTAGCAGCAAAACTGTTGAAATGCATCCATAGTTTGTGAAATGATATCATTTCTACTGCAACTAGCCCAGTCTGAGCTCCCATCATTTCTTGCTTGGACTCTTATAATAACTTTATACCTGTTTTTATCATTTTCTCCTTTTCACTCCCTTCGATACATCACACAGAGCACCCAAATTAAACCTGTTTTTGTTTTGTTTTTTTTTTAAGAAAGACGGGACAATGAGAGAGAGAGATGCAATTTTTATTTAGTTTTTCATATAACTTTCTTTTCTGGGACACTTTGTTGTGTATGTGGTGCTGGGGTTTGAACTTGTGTACTCGCACATGCCGGGCAAGCGCCGCAACCACCAAGCCACTCCAGCCCCCCAAACAAATTAAACATTTTTAAAGCTTAAATCACATCATATCAAGCCTCTTTTTTAAGACCTTCAAAGATTTCATGTTTTGCTTTGAATAAAGTCTGTACATACACTGACCAAATGCTACCTCCAGGAATGAGTTCTATACCACAATACCCTTTGGTCATTCTGATTTAGACATTCTGGTCTCCTTGCTATCTGTCAAACAGAGAAGGGATGGCTCCTCATGCTCTTGTGTCTGCCTAGAATCCTTGGATACACAAGTATTGTTCCTTAAATATCTCTGCTACCATGTTCCTTTAGCATGGAGATTTCTTGACTGGCCTATTTAACCCTCCTTGACTCTACCACACTTGTCTCTCCAGTTCATTCTTCATTACAACATTAATCACTACATTATAAGATCCATTTTCTAATTGGCCATTTTTTTTAAACTGGAGAATAAAGTCCACTAGGGCAGATACTTTATTGTGTGTGTATGCATACACATGCAAATATGTATACACACACCACTCCGGTGATAATAGTGCCTTGAATATAGTAAGTGTCTAAAAATATTTTCCAAAAGAATGAGTGAACAGATGTAGTCCAAATAATAGCTTGGCTTTCACTATCTTATGATACTCAGTTCTCTCTAGTAATAAGTTCTCCTCCAATATGCAGGGATTCAGACCTCTATTTTAACTCTTGAAAAAAATATTTCCATTTGAACATCCTAAGGCATCATGAACTCAAGTAAGTCCCAAAATGAACTTGTCTTTATCTTTAAATTGCATTCTTAATCACACAATTTTGACTAAGACAGATGAAAATTCTTGTCCCCAAATAAACTTTGAGAATTGCTTGGCTGTTCCTCCCCATCCCATCCTATCCTATCCAAGTCTTCTCAATACTATTTCAAAGCTAATTTTCCCTTCTTTATTCTCCATCATGGTATATGTAATCTCTTGCTGGCCTACTAGAGTAATCTACCATTTGAATATCCAATTTTTATTCATAATGTTAACTCCTATTGATTCTTTTTGCTGCTGTTATTATAGTCTTATAAAATTGAACCATTATGTTATCCTTCATTAAATATCCCTTCAGTGGGGGCTGGAGCGGTGGCTCTGTGGTTACGGTGCTTGCCCGGCAAGCACAAGTACAAGAGTTTGAACTCCAGCACCATGTACACAACAAAGTCTCGGTGCTATGAAAGCCACGTGAAAAACTAAATAAATTTGATTCTTTTTTCTTACACTCTCTCTTTCACTGTCCCTCTCTCTTTTTAAAAAATATCCCTTTAGTGACTCACCATTCTAAAACAGGATGCACAGGTCAAAAATGGGTGTCTTGGGGCTGGATCAGTGGCTCAGGGGTTACAGTGCTTGCCTGCCATGATCTAGGACACAGTTTCAAACCCCAGCACTGCATAATACAACGAAGTGTTGGTGCAATGAAAGCCACATGAAAAAATAAATTGATTCTCTCTTTCTCTTTCACCCACTCTCTCTTTTAAAAAAAATGGGGATCTCATAGCTCCACCTCTTTGGTTCCCTGGTCCTTTTACTCTCCCTGGCAATTATCTCTGAAGGGTTATCTCAGGTTCTGTAATACCTTCCTTCTGTGCACGCAGTCTGTGCTGTGGCTGTGCCAAAGCAATAAGGCCACATGCTTTTGTAGGACTAGACCATGTGCCCTTTGAAGGAAAGCATCATCCAAGTTGCCCCAGTTCTTAGCTCCCTGCACCTCTCAGGTGCAAGCAGATACTTTGCCACATCGAAGAATTATGCTACGCGTTTGGACTGGATGGTCTTGCTGCCAGGAAAAGCTCTTCTCCTTCACACTCGTGTTTTCCCTTTGCACGTTTGTCAAACTCCTACTCACCCTTCAGGGCTAGCCTGCAATTTCTCTTTTTATGCAGTTTCTTAAGCTTCCGGAGCAGAAAGAACTTCTCCCTTGTTATTGTACACCACACCATAATCTATCACATTTAAAATAACACTTCAGTTACGTATAAAGCATGTACTTTTTAAAGATTTGTGTGTGATCTCATGGGGGTGAGGGATATATTTTATGTACTCAGTTTTGCATTTCCAATGCTTTGGACAGTTTCTGGCACAAAACAAGTACCTAATGTCTTGTTGGATGAATGCTCAATGTTGTCGCTGGTATTTAGGTTAAATGGCATTGTGTCCATCCCTGTGGCTGAGTATTCCCTTGTGTTCACAATATATATTGTTTCATACTTCCTTACAAGCAGAAATGGGCTTTCATCAGAGAAGGCAATCTGTCCTGCTGAGAACTGGTTTCTCTGTCTCCTGTAAAGGGTGCCTGGGAGACTGCGCCCTAATGGGTGTGGCATTAGCAGCTCTGCAGTTGCCATCACTCCTGATACTGGCATGCTTTTGTGCTTCCACCTTCCTCCTCTTCTTGACTTCACTGGAACACTGTCTTCACGTTCACCTTGTGACTAAGAGGGACAGGTCAGGAGTATTACCAGAGCTCAATTGTGACATCTTAGTCACTGAATTGGTTGCCGGCAAACAATAACTTCCTCAGTTTTACGTGGAAAAATTAATTTCCCAATTTGTTCGTGTCTCAGTATTTAACATCTATTATCCTTGAGATACATGTACAGGAATATATGTACAGTTAAGATCAAGTTCCATTTTAACATTTGGTCAAATAAGTATCATCACTCTTATGGACACAATGGTGAAAATGCATTCGGGAAAATGCATCACTATTGTGAATAGCCATCATTGCCATGTTACTTAGAATCTCTCCACTTCTACTTGCTGAAGTAGATTTAAGGAGGAATAATGGTTTTGGACTCCTGGCAAGGAAAGGATCAGGTAAGAGTTTTAATAAGATTTTTCCATTTTATCCAATAAGATAGGTAGCACCTTATTTACTGATGTAAAAGTCTGGTTTTGTTTCTTCAGGGTAGAGATAATCTCATTTCACAAAAATCTGTTACTTCCAGGAAACTAACTGATATTGTTGCCTTGATTTTACAAATCAACACTATTTTCGGAGATAGTCATTAAAGATTGGTAGGCAAAGCATTGTGAAACAAGCTACCTTTCCATCATCAAATAACAGCTCTTTTGATCATTTAAATGCCTCCTATTAAAACAATAAAATATTCTACACAGAAACATACTCTTAAAACAAGCACATACACACACACCAGCACACAATGAATATGGATTTTTGATTATTTATTTCATCAAATTCCTTTTTCATTCACTGATTCTTCATTCACAACAATTTATAGTAAATACGCATCACTATGCATCTAGTCAATATAATCAGGCCAGTCCTGGAGCCTCAAGAACTTTGAATTCACAAAATTTTTGAAAGACTATTTTAAACATTTTAATTATGCAGGAAAAAATACAGAACATTTGTGTAATCTTTGATATCAACATTTAAATGTCTTCAAGAAATCTTCATGGAATTATAAAAATAAAGAAAAAGGGACAAAATACTGTGATCATTAATGATACATGCAAATAAAAATCAATCTCAACTAACTATTTTAAAAGTTTACATAGAAATGATTATTAAAATTTGGTAAAATGATTAATTTTCTCAGAATTAAAGTTTTGGTATAATTCATATATGATTCTTCTTTCTCTGCCACTTTTGTCTTAGTTTATATGAAAGTAGTCAGAATATTATTAATCTTTATGACTCCAATTTAATAAAAACTATGAATTTTAGAGTTGCAAGAACTATGCTAACATAAAACAATGTAAAGCTAAGTAAAAAGACAGAACACTTCTTTTAGAACAGTAGAAGCTTACCTAAGTTCACACAAGGGAAGGGCAACCTAATTATCTGATAAAGTTCACAATCTCATTTGTTCAAATCTCCTTAGGATAAATAAGAAAAAAACCTTTTGCTTTTCTTCTCAACAAATTTATTCACTCACTAAGAAAAAAATTTTGAGCATCTATTAAGAGTTACATATTATGGTAGGTATTGATCTGAATAGTATCAGCTTTATGGCTTCAATATTGGGAGTGGAAGTAGCCAAAAAAAAGAAAAAAAAAGGTTGTTGGTTTTAAAGCATTTCAAATAAATAGAAATAGGAAGCAACATTTATGAAGACATGTTCCAGAAACAACATGATGTGAGAAAGCAAACGGAATGTAGAGCTAGAAGGCCAGCAAAGAAGCACACAACAGGTCTACCTGTATTCTCCAGCCTTCCTCTCTTTATTTGTTACGGATATAACTTTTGCATAATAGCACTTTTAACCACTGAAAAGAATGCTTCCGAACATGAAAAAAATTAACTATAGCTGCATATCACATAATGTATATTTGCCACCCATGACATAGTTAAACCAGTAGAAATAGAGACACCAAAATAATTTTAACAGATAAGAGCTTTCTGGCCAGATTCTGAAGTAAAATAGCATAGAAACTGTGATGTTGATTATGTTTTTCAAGAGTGGTTATTCAATCACCCATTTTTCAATCTCCAAATACAGCTAAAATAATTTGTAAAATTGATACATAAACATGCACATAAAATAAAAATTTCTGCACTAAAATAACTGAAAGGAAGGAATGCAAGAATCACAGAATGCTGAAAAGCCTGACATTTTAAAGATAATTCAGTTTCATTAATTTCAAGTACATATAGTGACTTGAACACTTAAGCTAAGTGTTGCCAAGTAGAAGTCCTGCTGACCTGCCTTAATTAATACATAAGAATAATTTGTAATTAGCACATTATTTATGAGAATGAGTGCTCCTACATGAGTTCAAGTGTTTGAAAACAATTTGATTCCTTAAATCCTTCCCTCTATAGTCTTGATTTAATGAGTAACTTGCTTAATTAATATGAAGTTTATTATATAAATTAGTGAAATTTTATTAAAAAAGAAAGAAACAGAGACAGCACAGAATAGAGAGCAGAGTCCTAACTGAGGACATGCATACAAGAAAACCCAACTGCAAGATTTAAATTGGTAAGCAACCCACAGTAAAAATAAGTCACTTAATTTTTAATTAAAAGCAGTCAAACTGCTTGCCTGGTCTAGTGAGGTAGTAGTTTGGGTTCAGGTTGTTTTACTTAAAAAACACTAGAGTCAGGGCTTAGTGAGGTCCTGAACATTTTTTAAAATCCAATATAAAGTGCTTTTAAACAAGTCATTTAATCTTTGTCGACCTGATAGGGAAAAGAAGGGGTCACCAAAAGGTCGTGGTTATGTCTCCATGATTCCAAACATCTGGATGAAACCTGGAAAACCTATCCATAGATCATATATATGGAAAACATCTGTCTATTTGCATAATTTGTTTAGTTTTCATCCAGATGCTTATCATGTTGACACAATCTTCTCTATGTGACTCTTTCTGTTTTGGAGTGAATACTGATGCAGTCTCTTCTCAAATATTTTAATGGATAAACCATAAGCTTACCCATTAAAATATTAAATGTCTTATAAACATTTTATATAACTTCAGTGGATTTTTCTTTTAAATGAGTCAAATATAGTGGAACTATTTATAATACTGACATCAAGGGACAGGAGCAACTTATCAGCTAAATGTAGTACATTGGTAAGACTGTATACTTTTGTTATTATGCAAATGTTAATGAGAGTATAATCTGCATAAATATGGAGAAAAAATCAGGATATTATTATGGCTCAACATTCTTCTGAGGATTTTAAATAAAAGAAACTGACAATTTTTCTAAGGTAAGTAGAACAAATAGAGAGCAGTAATTAAAGACTCTGAATAATTGCTTAAAATAGTCAATATAACGCAATATAGAAGTATAGATTTTGAGACTGAGAAGATGGAAAAATATAGAAATTAATTGATTTCATAGATCACAGTAAAAATGAACTCTATTGATTTTAAATTGACCTCTGTGAAAAATTACCAAAATACACATTCATAAGATGTGTATTACTTTCAAAATCCTTTTCTAATATTTTACTTTCATATACTACCTAGCCATCACACTTGGCATTTGGGTTTCTATGAATTATACTGAATCTAAATATATCTCTGTCCTTGGTTAGGAATAAACATAGGGTGTTTCTTTAATCGATATTATTTCTATGCCTTCAAACTAATAAAAAATAAAATTTATTTGTATTTGACTACTAAACAGAGAAGTAGAAATACTTTACTAAGGAACAGAGACAAAAAGGAGCATAGGTTTTTTATTGTCAAATGATGACAAGAACAGTCAAGAAGAATAAAACAATGTGAACATTTATACTGAGGCTGAGAATGGGAAGAAAAAATAAACAACTTTTAATAGTATTTTCAAGGTGAATTCAGTTGAACTTAAGGGAAAAAATCCAAACCACACGAACCATATTAAAATTTGTATTAAACAAAATTAGACATGATAAAAACATCCCTGATATAGATAGAGCATGATGTTCAACAGTTTACTTTTATGTAAAAATACATTATGGAATAGATTATATCCATAACTCTAAAATGAGGATCACTGATCTTGGCTTTCTGTCATCATCATTTTATCTATTATTATCTTTCAGTAGCACTGGCCTCCTCTAAATATCTGAGTTTCCACACATTTTAGGATGATTCTATTATAAGAAAGCCTTTCAGACAAATAGGTGGTCCTAAAGTTAATATGTCAGAAAATTAAATGAATGTACTGCTTTGTCATGCCAAATTTTCTGTCACCTGAACTAAAAACAAAAAACAAAGAAAAAAGTAAAGAAAAAGAAAAAAAATCAAGACAGAACACTGACTGAAAATGCATACAATTTACACACTGACCCAGGATATATTTTCCTTGAATAAAAACTGATCCAATAAACTTCACAGAAAGAATAAAGTAAAACAAAACAAAAAAGGAAGCACAATGGTCTTTCTGTGTGCGACTTTCGGCTGTGCCCTGCCTGAGCAGAGGAAGAGAGTTTCACTCCTGTTGTTTATTGATTTTCTAGATTAAGAATCCCAGTGAGAGAATTGTAACAGACAACCATAAAATTATTTTTGGTGTGCTTATTTGCCTTTCCCTTGCATCTATTTGGCCTGTGCCTGTAGACAATTATGCGTTCTAGCCTAGACTCAGGTGCTAATAATGAAGGACAAATAGAATCATATGTGTAAACTTCCCCTTCTGATGAAAATTTATATTAACTTTCTGCCACTGTAAACAGAACTGCATAGCTCAGCGTCCCTGATGAATTGGTGATGAATTCAGTCATTTATATCCCAGGAATCTGTGCATTTATGGGAAAAGATGAAAACCGTCTGTATTGTGTAACCTTGCACTTTTTGAGTAAGAAAAAGAAAACACCAGCCTGTTTAGTTCATCACTTAAAGTGTGTAAATTTCAGCTCAAATACCAGATTTCTGCATGACTCTGTCAGTCTCCACTTTGGGGATCTGTGCCAATATAAACAAGCCAAACAGTGAAGAGTGCCATGTTATCGCTACAACTGTGAACTTATACACTTTCAGTCTTCCATAAAAATTGTTATGAATATCTTTACAATACAACAGAATCTTTGTTATATACTTAAGCTGGACAGTTTGACAGTTTGGCAGCTCTGTTGGAGAACAAAGTAATTTGGGATAGATAAGAACATGGCTAGGCTTTTTCTGACTAAAAACATTCCATCCTATTTTAAAAACTCTACTTCCAAAACACTGTCAGATTGCTTTTCTAACCAAACTTTTCAAAGATAAGCTAGATTAATGAATGCAATGATATGGAGTATTGATAAAAGAATAGAATTTCTTTTTTTCTTCAGACATAAGGCATAGCAGCACAAAATGCCTCAAATACAGTATATGACAAAAATGATAATATATACATTTTTTTAACCACTTTTTGGTTTTGTCTTCTTAATACAAACAATTAGGTAAAAGGAGTTTAAAATCCCACAACTTAGAACTATACTCATGTCCTGGAAAAGAAAAGAAAACAAAACAATAATCCTCACCCACAGATTCTTTCCAGATCCCCATCAGACATGTGGGAAATTCAAGTTAAAATAAGAAATGCCTGCAACATTTCCCAATTTATTAATATTAAACATTTGTCTACATGGAGATTTCTGTTACTTTTCTAAGACCAATACATAAATGTATTGGAATCAAATACATTATGGAATCTAGTAAGGTATTTCTTAAAATTTTGCCATATCCTTATAATAACAAGGCTGATTTTTAAAATGATTATGAATTTCACTGCTTTAATCACTCAAGGAAAGCACATGTTGTGCATGATAAAACACAGGGAAATATAGTTGAGATAGAGCATAAATTATTTTTACTTTAACACTTAAATGTAAGTGGATATATTATTTGTATCTGAAAAGAAAATGCCTTTCTAGTCCATGTTTCATGGTTACAAGATTGCATACCTTTTCATGATTCACTTTATCTCTAAGTTGTCTGTGGCTCTTCCTATCACTCTGTGTGCATGACCTTTTAGTAAGCTGAAGAAGATACAGTTATCTTCTTTTCTGACATGCAACATCTATCAATCAACATGTTTTCATGTAATTTATTCAAGGCAAATAGCAGCTCCTAAGGCTAGTGAACCGCAGCACTATCCTGGTGATTTTGATTAAGAAATGATGTGCGCAGCTTAGGTGAGAAATGGAAAATGCTTAGGAGTATTGATAAAGATGTATCAGAAACAATAAAATGGAACGAAAGGACAAAAGAGTATTTGAAAACATATATGGCTCAGCATAACTAACCTTAATAACCTTACTTAATATGTATTCTCATAAATCAGGAATGCATAAGTTGATGAACTTCCAATGATGCCAATTCAGTTTACCTTTAGTCTCTGAGGCAACGCATCTGTAGCTCTGTTGGGTTAATTCACATTTTTCTCATTGAATCAAGAATGTAAATTAAGACAAAATGATTCTTTTTCAATTTCATGCTGAAGTAGCTCAAGTTAGTGAATGTAATTTCTCCTAACAAGAAAAATTTATCACTGTACAGCTCACTCAGTTACCTCCTGTACTGAGTTGTGATATGCCTTTATGGAACTGAATGGATAAAAGATTGATAAATGTGGTAAAAGATTAGGCCCCACTTCAAAAAAAGAAAGATACAATTAAATGACTTCTAATAATTCTATATTGTTACTCCTTCTTACAGCATTTCTGCAATAATTGTAATATTGCATGTGGCAATTTTTATGTGACAGAGTGCTTTCTTGTTTGTCTTTTCCTATAGTAGCATAAATTCTACCCTAAGGAGAAAAGAGGCTTGTGTTCCAGAACTGGCTTTACTACTAAAGGGTTGTATTACTTTCAGCAAGTAGTCTTTGAGATCTCAAGTTCACCTAATCTCTCAAACCTCTGTATCTCTAAGGTTCTTTGAAACTTAATACTCAGTGATTTGGATAATGGTATTTCTCTAATGAAAAACTTGCTTTTTTTCTCTGCAGATTTTTAATGCAGGAAAACACATAAAATATAAGTGAAGAACACATAATCTAAGTGAATGAGGCTGTGTACATAAATATATGTACATACAATATTTGAAAAGGTGATACATTATTTTAAATACTGTAAAGACTTCAGGCTCCATAATACAATAAAAAGACTACTTGGGCATTTAGGTTAGGTGAGCTACCTTCCAAACTTCATTCTCCCATTAACCAACCTCATGGACCATCATTGAATCCTCAAACCATTTGAAGCTTCAATTTATTATTTTGACTACCATCTAATGACTAGTCTTGAGTCTACTTTATTCATCAAAAACTGCACTCATCCATTTCTTACTAAAATTTTGCATACTTCATTATCTTCTATAAGCACAGAATTTTGAACATTATTTGTTAATTAAGCAGTCCTTTGCCTTGTTTTTGAAAAGAGACTTAACATGGACATCACATTGCACAAGAAAGAAGATAAAAGTGTTTAAAAAATGATCCCAGAGAAAAAAGTTTTGGAATCAGAGCAGACACATCATTAAGTGTGATGTATTTTCCAGAGGTTAGACACAGACTTGATGTTAAGGTTTCTAGCAGCTCATATGAAAAGAGGATCAGAACCAAATTATTCATCATGAAGATGAAAAGTAGGCTGCTCACAAGCAGAACTTTTGCTAACAGTAAAATCTAAGCTATATTCTTACCGCAGGACTTTGTTAACAAACATTGGAGAAGGTGTTCAACACCTTCTACAACATTTTAAAGTAATGAATAAAAGTTTTTTTTTTTCATTACAAAGTCAATAATATAGGCTAATAGTACTGTCTTTTTTTTTTTTCTGGAGCAAATATGATGTTGGTATACTTATAAGGCTGTCTCCAGTAACCATGCACTTCATTCCAAATAACGCTCAGACAAGGTTTTGATAGGAATAGAGCAAGAGGGAGCAAAATTTTTTGAATTCTCATAAGAAGCAGCAGTGCACGTGTTCTTGGTCCCTGGATCTGGTACTCAGTCCTGCACTAGGACTGCCTTCAGGGTAGCTGCTGAACTCCACTCCAGGGTTCCTCATTCAGTAGGCCTATGGTGGTCCAAGGATTTGCATTTCTAGTAAGTTCACATGTGATGTTACTACTACTGGTCTAGGCTTCACACTTTTGAGATCCACTCTTGTAAGTCATCAGTTAATTCAAGATCCCTAAACTTCGATAACCTGGGAGTAAGAGACAGATCCCTCCTAATGAATGAGATAGCGCAAAAAGGACACTGAAACTGAAACAAAAGATATTCACCCAACAAAAGATGGTTCTGACTTTGCTCCAAGACAAATAATTTGCAAAGCATACCCATGAGAAGATACAGAATGGCTAATAATATCTAACCAGTTAAAAATGGGGAATATTTATCAATATGTTTCTTTTGATAGGTAACTAATTCATACCAGAAAAAATATTCTTAAAGCAAAATATTATTTCTCATCTGTAATGATAAATGTCATAATTATTCTAATATAAAGACCATTAATATGCTGATCCCAGTTAATAAATATCACTTCAATTGATGTTCTTTAATATAGAGTTAATCATTTCCTACTTTCTCACTGCTTGTATTGCACTTAACTAGAATAAACTGTAATTGTTTTTTTCCGTACATATTCTACTTATTAGAGAATTACCTTCATGAACAAGGACTCAGATTCCTTTGTAATTCAGTTTTCTAGAATAGAGAGTCAATAAATGTTTTTTAAAATGACCTAAACAAGGCGCATATATAAGTATTATTATTTTTTTCAGTTCTGGGTTTGAACCCAAGGCCTCATACAAGCCAATCAGGCACTCTACCTCTGAGCTATGTTCCTAGCCCAATGTTTCTAAGTGGAAGAATAATGACCAACACATTGTAAAGTTCATCACATGACAAAAACCAAACATAGTTAATGATACATGTTTACTTTCTGATGCCTATATCAAAATTCATAAACATAAGTTATATTTGCAATCTTGCCCCATTGTTAAAAAACAGTCAAGTAAAATCAAATTCAAGAAAGGAAACTTCTATAATGATTTTTTTTAAATGTGGGGCTGGAGTGGTGGCTCAGCAGTTACAGCACTTGCCTGGCACAAGCATCTGGGTTCAAACCCCAGAACTACACACACAACTAAGTGTTGGAGAAACAAAGGCCAGATGAAAAAATAAATAAAATTAATTCTCTCTTTTTCACACTTCTTATTCTTCTTTCTAAAATATGCATTGTGTAAAGTAGTAATTAAAATTTACAGTCAATCATCCTTTGATGCAAAAACATTTCAGCATATTTTGAATCAGTAAGAGTAGACAGGAATGAGGCATAGGACTTCCAAAAAGCAGTCCAAGTTTCAAGTCATTCTCCAGTCACTAATCTTAGTGGGCCTTTATTATATCATGCTGAACTCTTCTGTCTCAATTCATCATCTATAACTGAAGATAATAATATTATCCTCAACTTATTTAAAAGGACCAATTTGAGGATAACGTGAGATGATGAACATAAATGTCATTTGAACACTATATAATTATTCTGTGATTTTCAGGAGAACAATACAATTTAAAGCACATGGTCTTTAGTAAAGTATATTGATATCTCTGTCATTACTGGCCAACTATCCAATTGTAACTTTTAAAAGCTACTTTTGCTGATTTTCTTAAATGAAAATATTCAACTTTAAAATAAATCAATGAACTTCCTCTAGTTTTAGAATGCAATACAAATATAATAGGAAAAATAAAACTATTGGTGTGGGTTATTGATAAAATATTTTAGCAAAATTTTAACTCCATTATGTTATCAGAAACATTCTTTTAATACATTTAGATTACATTATCCCCAATAAATTTTTTTTTTATATTGCAAAATTTACCTATTAACTCTAAACTCAGGGTTTGGATAATCTATTTCCTAGAATAGCTGGAGAATCAGCTTCCTGAAGTCAATGTTTGTACATTACTCTATGAACCTCTTACAGTACATTTATGGGCATGGATGAATTTTGAATATGCTTACTAAATAAAATGGCAACTATTTAATGAGTTTACTGATCTGGATAGGATATTACTAGATATTAAAAGAATTTGAAATAGTACAAATTCTTCAAGAAATTAAAAATTTAGGCATATCAATTTATATAGGTATATTTAATATAGATACACATATGTATATATATACACACACATGTACATATATATCTACATGAGAACATTTAAATAGCTAAATAGCATTTAATATATAAGTAGAAGAACAAGAAGGTGGTTGAATATAAAACTATTTAAATAATATATTTCTTTCAGCTTTAGTACCTTATGGTCTTCAAATATATTTGCTAAAGTTGTAGGTAGGTACTTTCTTAAATCTTGAAACTCAATTCTATACTTCTAAATTAACTAGTACTGTTTTTCTTTTTTAATTTTTTTCCCTTTGGTATTGGGGATTGAATCCTCTTCATGTTTTTACTTTGAGACAGGTTCTTGCTAAATTACTGAGATTTTCCCTGAAGTACTGAGGTTGGCCACAAACTTGTAATACTTCTTCCTTAGCCTCCCTAATTACTGGGATTACAGGCATGTTCCACCAGGCCCAACTTAACTAGTATTTTTTTGATCAATATATTTTGATAATAGCTTATCAAAAAACTTAACTGTTTTCTAATTAATAACTATTTTGTATTTGCCACTTTTAATTATAAATGTATGATTTTTAATCGATGAGATGGAAATAAAAATGCTGGTACTGATGCATTATATTTTCTTGTTTCAATATTTTATCCTTAAAACTCCATCTTAATTCACTTTTAATTTTTCTGTATAATTTCTTAAACATTTCAAGACATTTATTAAGACATGTATAATAGTCTCCTCCTTAGCAGAATAAAGTCTAGTGTTATGTTAATAGTAAGCACTGTAACGTTTGTGGTTCTTTATAATAAATAGAAGTTAAATATGTTTCCTCATGAGGATAAACATATCTTAATAGGACTATTTTTATTTTTCAAAATAGCTATTGATAAGGGAATCATCATCATACTATATAGGGTTGCTATTCACAACAGGAAATCAAGTGGCTGGGTGCGGTGGTGCACATCTGTAATCCCAGTGTCTCTGGAGGCTCAGGAAAAAGGATCACAAGTTTGAGGCCAGCCTCAGTAACATGGTGAGGACCTGTCATAAAATAAAAAATAAAAAGGACTGCGGATGTGACTCAGAGCTAAAGGATTCCTGGGTTCAGTTCCCAGTATCCCCCCCAAAAGTAAATCATGTATTTATTTATTTTGTAAAATTATTTCACTATTTAATGTTATTTTGCTATTAAATTATAGTGACATTCTTTCAAGGTAAAGGAAGTGTCCTGCTGGAATAGCTCATGAGATATGGTTAAAACATAAATAATGTCTAAATACGCTCTGTGTTAGCTGAGAAAAATACAATATATTATAGCAGTTACTATAATACTTAGAATCTGTTGAAAATATTAAGAGAAGAGTACTTTAATGACAATGTTATGTTTGGATTATCTGGAGGACAGTGAAGCGTGTCTTGGAACAGCCTGGAATTTAAGGCTGCAGGGTATACATCAGCCTCTGGCCCCACATGCTGACCTGAGGACAGCCAGCGCATTCGGGTGCACATCAAGTTTTAACTTTGATCAAGTATTCATAAAAGCTCCAGGCTTGTTAGATTTTATACTTTGTATATGTGGTATGGGGTAAAGTAGGAAAGGAAAACTTTGATGCCCTCTCTGTAATAAATACGAAGATAGCTGTGGCTGTGCACAAAGAACTCCAGGAGAATGCAGAACCGGACGACGCTGGTATAAAACCACGTCACCTACCATTATTCTCCTGGAGGTTTATCTCTTCACAAACGGAAGCAATGAAAAGTACAGGAAAAGCAAGAGTGACAGAACCATTTTTGATGTTGAACGACAAGCTAAATAACACTCTAGATAAAGCTATTTAAAGGGAAATATGTCATTAAATTTTTACCACGGGGTTGTTGTACACAAATTAAGTGATATGAGTTTTTGTGAATACTGAATTTTAGATGTTTCAATTTTTAAGATTATTCCAGGATTTGCTATATTTTTAATTTCCACACAATTACTTCTCTTTAAGGAGCAAAAATATCTTCCATTCTATTTTAAAAGTTCTGATTCTAAAATATGGATTTTTATTAGCCTTTTCCTTCCACTAATTATTAATGATTTGAGATACCCTGATCTGAAAAACTTCAGTTTTCAGTGTGTATTTATTTCCTGGTTTTCTTGGATGCTGGCAAAGAATAAAATAAGGAAATACTATTTCAATAGTATAGTCTGAACTTGAAGCAAAAATTGTGGTAGCACTGAATTGCAACTTAGGGGTAATTTCAAGGCAATTTCTTTTCAAATTACGTTATGAACACTATACAATTCTTTGGTTTTTTTATGGAATGCTGCTTTATATGATTTGGGACAAAATGCCTTTTACACTTTACTTAATTTTCACAGCCTCAAACTGATAAAGATATGCATATCTGTAGATATTTAAAAATATAATAGTATACATTTGGCCCCAATTCTCTTAAAGTAATCATCTGGATTTTTAGAAGAACGTTAATGAAAAAATCCTGATTCTGCCACTATACATAGGAAAAACTACCAACATTCTTAGAAATATAGAACAAGTTTCCATCATTAAAGACAAATAATAATCTTTGATTCTGTTAGACAATTTCTCATGACTTTTCTATCAGCAAGGTCAACTTTTACAACCCCTAATATCTGACAGGAAGGAAGGAAAGAAGAAGAAAGGTTCAATTGTGTCAAAGTCTCTCCATTATGTAGAAAGCATCCAGAATGAAGAGGCTTAGATCCATTTTCAAAGACACATTCTACTTGCACATAACCTATCAGCTTCTTTTTATAAGTCAACTGTGGGGGGGCACTTTTCTCTTTGTATGAATGTACTTGGTATTTAGTACATAAATACACACACACACACACACACACACACACACACTGCCCTATGGCGTGTGTGTGTGTGTGTGTGCCCACGCCGTGTGTGTGTGTGTGTGTGTGTGTGTGTGTGTGTGTCTGTCTGTCTGTTTTAACCAACTGCATTTTAGAGTAGTTTATTTTCACAGCAATATTGAGTGTAAGCCCAGACATTTCCCATATATTCCCTGTCCTCACACATATATAGTCTCCTCGTATCAGCATCCTCAACCAATGTAGCTCATTTATTGTAATTGCTGAACCCACATTGACACATCATTATCCCTCAAAGCCCAGAGATTACATTAGGGATCACTCTTGGCATTCTACAGACTGTAGGTTCAGACAAATTATATATACCCAATTATAATATTACAGGGTGCAGTTTTATAGCCTGTAAATCCTCTGTGCTTCACACATGTTTCCCTCCTTCTCCACTAACCTACTGATTTGTTTTTTTACTGTTTCCACCATTTTGCCTTTTCCAGAATATCATATATAGAGGGAATTTTTCAGCATGTGTCCTTTTCAGATGACTGCTTTCACTTAGTGATATACAATTAAGTTTCCTCTTTGCCTCTTCATGCTTTGACGGTATGTTTTGGTGGTGAATAATATTCCATTGTCTGGATATGCCACAGTATATCCCCGTACCTACTGAAAGACGACTTAATTGCTTCATTGTTTTGCAAATATGAAAAAGCTGCTCTAAATATCCATGTTTTATGCTTCTGTTTGGGATTTTGAGGGGATTAAAAAAACACAGTTGTTACATCATAGGGTAAGATATATTCTATTTTGTTAAGAAACATCCAAACTGTCTTCCAAAGTGGCTCTACCATTTTGCATTCTCACCAGCATTCCTGTTTCTACACATCCTCACCAGCCTTTGGAATTGCCAGTGTGCTGGATTTTGGCCATTCAGATATGTTTGCAATGATGTCTCATTGTTTCTTTATTTGCATTTCCCTGATAACATATGATGTGGGATGTCTTTTCATAAGCTTGTCATCTGTATACCTTCCTTTTGTGAAGTGTCTGTTAAGGTCTTTGACCCATTTTTTTTTTTTTTTGACCTGAATCTGGTGAATTTCCCCCTAACAACTGCAGGTTTATTACCTGTCTGCTCTCGGTTTGAAACAGGAGAAAACAGCACAAGATATATGTCTATATGTCTTTTTCTGCTTTGCATTATTCTCACCCTTATCTAATCTAGTCACTTTTGAACCTAAGAATAAGAATAGGAAATTATGCACACGGAAAAATGGGGAAGGATCATGAGAGAAAGGGAGAAGAGACAAACAGTGGAATCAAAGGACCAGAAAATAAATAAATAGAAACAGCTTCTCACTATTCCTTTCTAACTTAAATGCCTCCTTAACATAAATGCTCATATACTTAGATTAATAGACTATTTCTAAGCTGTCATGAAATCATTACTGTTTTATTTCTGGTTGATTTATAATAAATATTTAGGATTATATTCCGTTTGGGACTATAGATACCCACTTCTGTAAGTGTTGTGAATATGATCATTTCCTTAATTACTTCTAAACTGTTAAAAAACAGAGGTAGTAAGCAAGTATTTTCTTCCATTAAAATTAATCTTAATCAAAAGATATATGCTTTTAAAATCTCTTGTTATAATAGTTGTGTATAGCAGCCATATCTTTAAAACTTTAGAAGGTTTTCCACATCTGAAATCAAGATTGACTATCATTTAGAAAGTGCCTAAAACATCACTGACCAAGTGATTTGAAACAGATACAGCATCTGTTTTTGCAGGTGGAGTAACCTAATAAAATCTTGGCACACACAGTGGCTTTTATTCTTTATTTTTTCTATTAATCCTTCAAAAGTGTTCATATTTCACAATATTGTTTTCTTAAACCTCTAGGTTTGTGAGCTCATTAACAGGAAATATGTTGAGCCTTGTAGAATCCAGTTAGTAATATAATTTCTGAAGTTATAAAGTAATTGTTAAAGAGGTTCAATGAACACAGAATTTAAATAGTAGGTAATTTAAGGAATCCTTGGGCTTTGAAATATATCCTCTTAATTTTCACTAAAAAGTAGGCCATAGGTAAAACTTAAACTTTAAAATCCAAATTTATCATTAAACTGATATGTTAGGGTGAACTATTTGTTTACTTGCTTGCTTATTTTTATTGGTGCACGTTAATTATACAGAACAGTGGTGCATATGTAAAGACACAATTTGATCAGTTTCACTCCCTGACACCTCCCCTACCCACCCATGATCCACTGCTTCTACCCTACTGATCTTCCTACTAAATTCACAGGGTCTCTTTTCTTTACTTTTTTTTTTTTTTCCTTCTTGCTTCCCCACATGAGAGAAAATATAGGATACTTGTCTCTGAGTCTGACTTATCTCACTCAAAATTATAGTCTTCAGTTCCATGCATTTTCCAGGAAATGAGATGACTTTGTTCTTACTTTTGGCTAACTAAAACTCCACTGTGAATATATACAGCACATTTTCTTTATCCATTCATGTGTTCATGGGAACCTAGGCTGATTTCATAGCTTAGCTATTGTGAATTGTGCTGCCATAAACATAAGCACGCACCTATTTCTAAATTATGGTCACTTTAATTCTTTTGGATAAATGCCAAGGAGCAGTATAGCTGTATCATATCGTAGACCTATTTTTAGCTTTTTGAGGGACCTCTGTGCGGATTTCCATAGTGGCTGTACAATTTACATTCCAGCAATAGTGTATGAGAGTTGCTTTCTCCCAACCCGGTCCTTGCCAGCATTTTTGCTGTTTTTTAACTGTTACCATAATTATGGCTATTTCATCACAGTCAAGATAGCAAAACTGAACCTGAAGATTCATGCTTTGAGTAAAGGTAAAAGTAAAAATCCGTATTATCCAGTGATTCCACTCTTTAGTATTTATCCAAAAGAATTAAAATCACTGAACTACAGTAATACATGCATACCAATGTTTACAGCAGCATAATTCAAAATAGCCAAGTTATGGAACCAACCTAGGTATCCATCAACAGATGAATGGATAAAGAAAATGTAATATACATACACAGTGGAGTTTTACTCAGCCTAGAAAAGAATGAAATTATGTTATTTATTAGCAAATGGAGCAAATAATGCTAACTAAAATCAAACAGACTCAAAAAGTCTATGGTTGAATTTTTTTTCTCATATGCAGAAACAAGAAAGAACAAAAGAAAGAATAAAAAAGAGATTTCATGAAAAGGCAAGGGAGAACAACACAGTAGAGAAAGGGAAGAAGGACTGGGGTAAACTGGAGGTATGTCCAGTTTGAATATCCACGTATGAATATACTACAAAAATCCAAATATTACATACAATTATAACATACTAACAGTTACAAAAGTAGACGAAAAGACAGGTAAAGTAGGAGAAAGAAGGAGGGAAAAGAGTGAGGAGGCACTGGGTGACGAGCCTGATGAAATCATTAGCATGGACAAATATGTCACAGTGAAGCCGCTACAATGTATGATGATAATAAAAACTATAAAAAATTATGTGAGACATATGCCTAGTCCCAATCCTGTGGTCCCTGAGTCCTATAATCTCCCCAAATATACAATTTTTGTTTGTTTTTTAAAAAAGAGAGTGAGAGATAGAAAAAGAGAGTCCCAATTTTATTTATTTTGTCATCTGTTTTTTGTTTCTCTGATACTTAGTTGTGTATGTGGGGCTGGGGATCGAACCCAGATCCTTGTGCATGCCAGGAAAGCACTCTACCACTGAGCCACCTCTCCAGCCCCCAACTGTGCATTTTAAAGAGGTAAATGTGCACACTTGGAGAGTCATTCTATTTTGCAAGTATCATTTTTCACTGGTTACAGACCAACAGAAAATATAAGCCCTTCTAAGTGCTACCTTTCTCAAGTAATACTTTCTTTAAAACATCAGTTGAAATGCACATGGTTCAAAATGAGTTTTGATTACGGATTCTACATTACAGCCTCATGAGCAGCAGCAGCAGCAGCAGCAGTTGTTACTATTGTAGCAACACTGATTCCATTTTGTAGAAGAGGGAACCAAGTCCTTGGGTCTTCTGTGTATTGGTGACATTACCCCCTCTGAGACTGCACCCTTTGGGTTTGTACTATACTAATTAGCAGTGCAACTTGGGAAGCATTATTGGTCTTACATTTCCACACAGATTTACGTTGCTACATATCATTATATATTTCTATAAATTAACAGTATTCATCTCAAAAGGTTATTAATACATAAGTCAGCTTAGGCAAAGTACTTAGAAAACTATCCAGTAATGTACTGTGTTCAGTATTAGCTATTTTCCTCTTTCCCCCTATTCTTATTACTATTAGTATGATTACTATTATTTTCATCAATATCATACAGCAAGTACAATATTGTCCAAGATTTGAATTTAATTCTCAGGGAGGCTAAAATGCATAGTCTTAAAAATTTACCCTAAAATATCTAAGTATTCCGATTTCATGTTTATTTTAAAAATTCAGAAATACATATCCATTACTACCCACTAGTACTTTAAAACTATTTTTGAAAATGTGTTTTAATAAGACAAGTTTTTTTTATTTTAAGAGAAATTTCAGACTTCAAAAATTATAAAATATGACATTTCTAGAACTCCATGAATATTAAAATAATATTAAGTTTGAGGTTTAGAATTATTAAAGTTGAGAGTTAGTTGATTTGGGTTACTTTAAACCATATGTAAGTGGTGTTTTTCCTTAAAATTTTTATAAATCATATTTTCAAAAAAACCTGACAATTATTTTTTAAAGACATCAATTGAGAAAGGGTTTTAAAATATTTTCATTTAAAGTACTGATTTCATTTCAAAGTTTTAAATTTCAGAATTTGGAATAAAACAAAAATATTTCCTAACATTAAAAAATTTGTACTAATCACATTTAATATAATACGATAATCAACTATACATAAATTCATATATTTTAAAGAGCGCTGTTTCAAGTAAAAATATCTATTTCTCCTCACATTAACTAATTATTTAAATTCAGAGAATATAGTACCTTAACTTTTGTAGTGCCACAACTAATATACTTTATAATGCAAGTGGAATAGTCTATACAATTAAACAATAACCCAAAAGGTGCTATTTATAAATAATTTTTTCTGATTTAGAAATCATAATGAATTTTATTATATTTATCTATTAATTCAACATTTCCTATCTAAAAGATACTTTGTGGAGGCACTAAATATTTTTATATTTCATTATGGCTGTTGGTTAATAATGGCAGAACTAAGGGTTACTCAAGTACAATTTTGGATATAATTTCTTAAGCAAAAACTAATAATAAAAGATAAAGGTATTGTCTCAATTTTCCACTAAGTCATAACCCAATTTCCCCAAAATATGAATAAGTAATGTTATTATTATTATTGTCAAAGAAATGCTTTAAAATCACTTTATTCTCATATTTTAATTAATATGTAATAATTTACCAATATCAGGAAGATTTTGATTACTTCTTAGAAACCCTGTTAGTATGTCTGTGTATACAAGATAATACTTGCTATTTAACTACTATGTTATATTTCAGAATAATAACATCAGTATGATTAATGGATTAGAAAGTTAAAATAAATGTGCTTTAGCTCCCTATTTAAAAAAGTAAAAAAAAAAAGACAAGCAAATAAACATATTTTCTTGATATTTTGGTGATGTCAGTAAGCAAAGAAAGATTAGTAGAAGACTGTATTGTACTCTTAGAAGATATCACTGTAAATAAAGATGCAACCCAGAATCTCTGGTAAATTTGATAAATTCTAAATTCCTCTTTAAAGGTAGTTTTGAATGTGGGAGCATTCTTTCCTGCAAGAACAACTGTTACTGAAGAGTCATGAAATATTACAAGGTATCTGAACTCCAAACAATATGAACATGTATAATTATTTTTTTCTAATGTGATTTTTATCTAGAAATTATCAAATAAGTTCAAAACTTACTTAAGTAGGAATTTAAAATCTCTTATGTCTTAGATATAGTACTAAAAGCAGATCAAAAATTCAACTTTAATTATAATAAGTAGAGTGTTACAGTTTGGCTGAAAGATATCCCCCAGAGCTCAGTTTGTAAGACAATGCAAAAAAGCTGAGAGGTGAAATGATTGGGTTATGAGAGCCTTAACCAAATCAGTGAGTTAACAGGGATTAACTGGCAACCAATGGCAGGTAGGGTGTGGCTGGAGGAAGTGGATCATTGGGGGGGGTGCCTTTAGAGTATGTATTTGGTATCTGACATGGAATATCTCTCTCTCTCTCTCTTTCATGCCACCATATCTGCTTCTCTGTGCCACATTCTTCTGCCATGATGTTTTGCCTCACATTGAACCCTGTGGAATGGAGCCAGCCGTCTATGAACTGAATCCTCTGAAAGTATGAGCTGTAAAATAAACTTTTCCTCCTAAAATCATGCTTGTTAGGTCTTTAAGTCACAGCAGTGAAAAAAACTGACTAAAGCACAGTGTGTTGCAGGACTTCTTGTTTTCTAAAATGGACATTTAATTTAATTATGTGACAATGTCCCATTTGCTATACTACTAACTATACATTTTCCTATTCATTAAACAACTACTATGTGTCCTGTGCATGCTAAGCAGTCTTCAGATGTAGCTCTTGACTTTAAAGACTTTACATATTTTGTTAAAGAGGCAAAGTATATAGATATGATTTTTTTTAAGTTGGTAAAATAGGTGCCAGATAAATGGTAATAGCATCAAATGCTGGTTAGCCTTGAGATGAGAAGGACATCATCCAATAAGATTTACGAATTGGTATATATGAATGAGGATGAAAAGATAAGACTGTCTTGCATGGTAGATTACCATGTTCAAATTTTCATAAGCAAGCATTATTTCGATTGTACCAGACACCATTGAACACAATATCAAAAAGTTTGGAATTCTGAGAAGTGGTTTGAAATATTTTGAGAGAGGTATATAACTTTATGAAAATCATAGTTTAAGTTGATACAGTAAAATATGCAAAGTTGGACAGTAGAAACAAACTAACAACATGGTGATAACAATGATAACAATATGGTGATAAGCATGGAGCCCAGATGTACAATAGTTAAATGTAAAGGAAAGAAGGTTTGACAGTGGAAATAGAAAAGAGTTGAGGATGATATTGTGATATAAAATTTATCCTCTTGATGTTTTGATAGAGAAGTAAGGCAAAAAATATGGGATTATTTCATGCAAATCTGATTGACTAGAAAAATATATGAGAGAAACAAAAATACATGAAAGAAAAATGAAAATTAATTAGGTAAAGGAGATGTGATATCTATAAAATTTTCATCTGATTCATGGAATGCAATTTTATCCTGAAGAATTATGTGGTCTCAGGAGTAGTTAAGCTAAAGCTTTTACAACAGAGCACACAGTTTACAAAATGAGAGTGTGAGAAAAAGATATGGGGAAAGATTTTGGCAAGCGGCTTTAGCCCAGAAATTTTAGGATTCTCTTTTATCAAAAAATTAAAAAAATATTATCTGTGAGAAGCAACATTAAAATCATGTGTCCATCATTTTTCCAAGTATTGCACATGGATTAATAAATGGGTTAATTTAATTTTGTTTTTTTTTTTAACTTTCACAAGTTATCTTTAACTTCCAAATTGATCACGAGTGCTGGTACAGTGTAAAAAAGAATAAATTGTACATGCCTACCTGTGCTTATTCCATACATCAAGGTAAGAACAAGTGTAATGGAGAACCAAAACTACACTTTTTTTTAACCAAAAGGTGGAAATGAGTGGAAAAGAGACAATCTCACCACTGAAGGGTGGGTGTGTATCCTTCTATTTCATCATGATGAAGAAATAACTTTCTTTTCATTGTTATAATTATATTTTCAAAACATATAAAATAACATACAGTTTTAATGCCAAGCCAGGAGGGATCAGATGGATAAGAAAATATTCAAATTACCTTCAACTGTAATTCCAAATTTAGCATAACAATTGAGCAAACTGCTCTCTCTTAATTTTTAAAAGAAAACAAAGACTACAGAATCTGTTTATGAAAAAGAAATCCTAATGTCAATCTTTACTAGTTCTCCTAACAAAAAGGATTCCACATGTTCACCTTGTTCAAAGCAAGGAGTAGGACTTCTGGGCTATCTGCCAATTCCTATTAAAACTATTTTCTCTTCAATCACTAGTTCAAGCATGCATCCTATCGCAATGTAGACATAGTAGCCCAACAAGTAGGATACATAAGACAATTCCTTTCTCTCCATCTTCCTGTTACATTGAGTACTAATAGTGATTAATTTCTAGAGTACTGCATGTCATTCTGGGACTCTGCCAACTAGAAAGATCATATAAGAAAGAAGAGCAATCAAGAGTAATTAAGTTAAAATCAGAACTTAAACCATATGGCCCCTCTTTTTAGCATGCATGGAACATTTTCATGATTACCCATCAATGAAGGCAGGAAACTTAGTAGATAAGAGGCTAATAGTGCCACAGACCCTGTTTTGCTACTTAAAGGGTTATACATCATATAAATATATATATATACACACACACACACATATATATGAGTATATATATATACACACATACATATATATTTAATCATATACACATACGTGTGTGTGTGTGTGTATATATATATATATATATACGTATATACGTATATATATATATATATATTTGAGACAAACTGATAAACTGCAAAGAATAGTCCCAGTAGGTGTTAATCTGAATCAGTGAATCAGGCACTTGGGCGAATTTCCTGAAGACTTGGTCTTGGCTTTAACAAAAGTAGATGTAGGACTCTAATTGCAGGGAGGAGTGGAAGACAGTGATCCAGTACACATAATTATACCTTTTGTCACTTCTCATTTTTTTTTAAAGAAACCGGGAGAGAGAGAAAGAGAGAGAGAGAGGGAATCAACTTTATTTATTTTTTTATCTGGCTTTCGTTTCTCCAACATTTAGTTGTGTATGTGGTGCTGGAGTTAAAATCCAGGTTCTTGCACATGCAAGGCAAGCACTATAACTGCTGAGCCACTGCTCCAGGTCCCCTTCTCATTCTTTAGGAAGACCTCGATGTTCTGAGTGGGGAGTATAGTTATTGTACACCTTCAGAAAAGGCTTTTTGTTTGTTTGTTTAATTTAGAGAGAGAATATGGGTCAGTGGGAAAGAAATAAAGAGAGAATCAGTTTTATTTATCTTTTCATGTGCCTTTCGTTGCTCCAACATATGTTTGTGTATGTGGTACTGGGGTTTGAACCCTCATCCTATTGCATGCCATGCAAGTGCCATAACCTCTGAGTCACTGATCCAGAACCACAAAGACTCTTTAAATCTGTCACATTTTGGGGCATTTTTCTTAGCATTTCCCTGTAATTCTGAATCAATCCTTTCATTTATTTAACTTGAGTGCTTATTGTGACTCACAGGTTTATTATAGTTTGATTTGTTATGCAGAATTAGAAGTAATCAACTTTTCTCAACACTGGTTAAATACTCTTTGAGTTTTTGAAAATTTACATAATACAGTTGGTTGCTTCTAAAATAATTTAAAAATGTGAACGTACAATTTCAAATATGAATATGAGGAGAAAGGAGGGCAGGTGAAAACTTATCTATTGGTCTCTAAAACAGAATGCAGTGATTGTAACTTTTATCTATATAGTGACAAGTTATTATCCTATCTCAATTTTTTTCTGAATTAAAATAATCTATAGTAACATAATCACGGAGTTTGAAAGAAATTTCATTAGGAACAAAAGGTATGTCTTACAACATACAGAGATTTATCCACAAGACTAAAACTCTGTTTTAGTTTTTTTTATTAGATCAGGTTAAATTAATTTTTAATTCATTTTTTATTAGTTAAAAAATAGGCTTATATTTAGGAGGGAGTTATTGCTATACAATCAAGAACAAATGTGTAATGACAGACCAAGCTGAGGCTGATGCCATTTCATGGTTTCCCCCTTTGGGTTCCCAATGGTTCATGTTTCCCCTCTATTTAAACCCCCTGTAATTGAACTTCTCATGGAAGTCGAAGGTTCCCCACTGGGTTGAATCCCCCATACTCCCTCCCTCCAACCTCCTTGATATCCTTCCTATTCCCTCCCCCATCCCTGGCACCTTCCCTTTCTCCCCCAGCATCATAAGCAAGGTTCCCCCTGCTTGTGTAAAATTTCATGCATGTTGAGGTTATTATTAGTTTGATCGTCTATCATACTGTTTCTGATTGTACTCTAGCTTCCACAAATGAGAGAAAGCATTTGGCCCTTGTCAGAGATGGAAAAAATTATGCTATGTGAAATATCCCAAACTCAGAGACTCAAGGTTAAATTAATTTTCAACCACAATCATTACCTGAACTTAAGTGTTTTATCCACATCCTCATATTTATTTGGAAACCAACTAAGATCTACCATGATTCTTTAATAATTTCTACAATTCTTTAGAGCAATTCCTCACTGGTGGGCCTAAAATACCTGACATCCAAAAGATCCTCATAATAAATATGTTTCTAAGTACTGTGAAAGTGTGTGTGTGTGTGCGCGCGTGCACGTGTGTGTGTGCATCTGTATAGATCATCTTAGAAAATAAGTGCTTAAGTATGTTTACATAGTTATGTAACAACTACATGTGAGAAAGTCTTTACAGTAAGAATGTAAGAATGCAGGTTTTGGGTGGGGTCAAATGCTTGGATTTGAATATCTTTTTTACCATTTAAAATAAAATAAATAACTGCCTACCATTTATGGAAATTTAATGATCACTCTGTCGTAATTTTCTTCAATATTAATTAGAGAATACATCCACATTAAACCTTGAGGGTTATTACAAGGAATAAGGGAGATAATCCATGACAAATACTTAGGGCATTGTATGCAATGATGTAAAAAAAAATCAATAAATGTTGGTGAAATGATTATGGTGATGAAGAAGGAGGAGCAGGACAGGGAGAGGTGAAAAGAAGGTAAAAGAGAAAATGCTTTTATTTTTGGTGAATGTTCTACCAGTTGTTTATTATTTTGAGGCAGACTGATAAAAATTATAGAAGGAAAGTCTTTTGGCTACTACCCTCTTCTTGCTCTCTTGAGATCAAGTTAAAGCAACATGTGATGCTACATATTAAGGAGACCAGGATCCTCTCAACTGGGTCTATTATTTACTGCCAAATGAAGTCCAAGGTTTAAGAATAGGAAATTATTCCTGTTGTAAATATCACAGAAAGAAGCAGATATTTGGCTCCAATTTGAATATGAAGATAACTGACAGCAAATAAAAGAAACGATTAGGATATAAAGGCTGAAAAATAAGCACAATGCCTTTAGCCAGTAGGAACAACTGAAGAGCAATTAGGCAACTCATTAGGTCACATCTAGTGAATTACTGCAGTATCTTATAGGAAGACAGTTATATGAAGTTTTCATTTCTGATATTCTTAGCAAAATTTACTGTATATTTGTTTCTTAAAAAAGGAATATCAATAACAGGTTTGGAAATATATATTTAAAAATATACCAACATTATTTTCAATTTCTGCATTTAATTTTAATAATAAATGTTTTCAAAAGTTATTTTTAGATTGATAATTAAAAATAATGGTAATAAATTACTCTCACATATGTTGAGATAGGTTTTCTGGTTTCAGAACTAAGAATTGTTTCATTTTGTTTTTCAGATACCAGTTCTTAAAAAGTCAGTACTTTCTCTCTCTTTTTTTTTTTTTTTTTTTGTTCTCTGTTTGTTCAACTTTGCACCTTGATCATGTGGCAGGTTCAGAACAGCATGGAGTTGCCAAATATCACGTTGAAGATAACTGGTCCACTGACCCCTTGGCCAGTGTCATACAGCTCTTTCTAATCAAATGAATCAATCATTGGTCTAGTATAGTCAAAAAGCAGTGGGGCTGAGGCTATTCATGGGTAGAACACTTGCCTGGGTTTGATCCTCAACACATAAAAAGAAAGAAAGAAAGGGATGAACAAGGAAAGGATAGCTACCATGATGTATACCCTGGGCACTGTAATCAAATTTTAAATAAGATTTTATTTTTATTTAATTGAATCCTAACCAGAACCCTGTGAGGTACATATAATTCATATTTTATAAATAAGTAAACAAGGCCAGGACAGAAGTAGTGGCTCCGCGGTTATGGCACTTGCCTGGCATGTGAGAGTATGCAAGTTCAAACCCCAGCACCATGTGCACAATGAAGTCTGGGAGCAATGAAGACCACATGAAAAACTAAATAAAACTGTTTCTCCCTCTCTCTCTCTCTCTCACTGTCCCTCTCTCTTCAAAGAAAAAAAATACATGTGTATATATAGTTTCCTTTCCTAAACCTAGAAACCAGGTATCATTGGTACAGCTTCATTAATGATCACAAAACTTAATCATATATGGGAGATTTTGACATCTATTATGCTTTCATACTGATTTATCCAATCTTTCTTTATCATCTTTAATTTTTAAGAAAAATGTCTTAGGATGTTAGATTCTGCAGGATAGCTGTAACACTTCCTGATTAAACAAATGAAAAAATTTAAAATTTTCAATCCTCCCGAGTTAGATAGAGAGCAAGGAAACATCAAACTATTCATTTTTTAGAATATAATAAAATAAGGTAAAACCAGGACTATTTTCTTCTAAAATATCTCTTTTGATTTTTACTGGAAATTGATCCCCAAAACACTTTACCACTGTGCCACATTCCTAGTCCTTAATTTTTGTTTTGAGACAGGGTCTTGCCAAGTTGCCCAGGCAGGCCTTGAACTTGTGATATTCCTGAGTTGCTGAGATTACAGGTATGGGCCAAAACACTTGGCTTAAAAAAATGTACTTATGCTCTTCTGGGGATGGTGTCTCTCAGAATGGTGCTGTGTTTGCATACCATCCTAAGCTTTTCTACAATACAGCCTCCAGCAAAACTAGACTGTCCTGAATCCCTGGTAATAGATTAGTTTACCTTTATACAAAGGTGGGAAAGCACCAAAATCTGCGTGTGGATTGTGCCCAGGCAGACTTTGAGGGGTTTGTTCTATGAGACCTAAAATCCTTACGAGATTGTTCAAATGGAAAAATAGATCAGCAGGGCCTATGGTTGTTCCATGTGTGCTACATGTGTCTGTGACAGGATCAAGCGTGCTTCTTACTGAGGAACAGAAAATCATTGTGAAAGTGCTGAAGGCACAAGCAAAGACTCAGAAAGCTAAATTAAAAAAACGAAGCTTCGTTGACCAATAAAAAGTCAAAAAGCTAAAAAAATATATTCATAGTACTTTCTCAGAGTAATCCTTTGGCTCATTTTAGTGCTCTCATTATCTGCAAAACGAAAGTTTAAAATGCTTGGTGATTAAAAATAGTTTCAAATTCTTTGACATTTCTGCTGTTGAGAGATAGATTCCATGCCCTCTCCCAAAAAAAATTTCTGTTCTGTAACTGTTTGACCAAAGAAATGATAGAAGAAGTGAATCTATGCCAATATTAGGGCCTAAAATTTAAGGTACTATCTGCTTCCAACACGTGCTCTTAGACCCAAGTCACCGTGCTGAGAACTCCAAGTAGCCCCATGGAGAGACACACATGGAGATGAACTGAGTCCACCAAGTGACAGCCAGCATCTATGGGTAAGCCTTTCGAGTACAGCGTGTTCAACGCCCATCTTCCAGTCATAGTGAAATCCTCTCACTACGGGAGATAAGAGTATCCCTACTTGTCTTGCCCAATTGCAGAGTTACTTGCAAAATTAATGATGGTATTATTTTAAGCCACTCTATATATTTCAGGAATATTCATATATAATACATATAACATGTATATGAAATATATACCAAGAGATTTCAATATATAACCAGAATAAATATTAAACTCCTCATTTACATAATATAAGAGCTTCATCATCAGTACTTAGAATAAGTGAAATATTCACATGCTACCAACGTTGTCAATAAAGATATCTAGAAAAACTTGATGCTGAAACAATATTTGATGTAAACATTTAGCTTTTCTAAAAATGTATCACAAATTTCCATTCATACAATATTTGGGTATTTTAGATAGTTTACTCTTGTAGTACAGTATTAATGGTTTGTTACTACCTGCAATGCACCCTTGTTAAGATATAGAAGGAAAAAAATGGGCATAATACAAAACAAAACAATGAGAAAATCAGGAAAAGCTTCATGGAAGAGGTGATAGTATAATCTAGGATTTATAAATGCAAGGATAACAGTGGGGTACTCCAGAGAAAGGGGCAAATACAATGACACAGAAACTTGAAAGAAACAAGGATTAGCAATTTTTAATAAATTACATAATATTCTAAACTATGCAGGAATAGTATGCGTTACTGAGTGGGCTAGCTTTACTTGGAAACTAACAGTGAAAATATGGAATATCTAAGTAGAGTCAGAAAAACATGGCTCTTGGGCCCAATCTAGCAAGCTTTCTGTCAATAATATTTAATTGGAACATAATCACTTGTTTATATATTGTCATTGCTGTTTTCAACTGTGATGGCAGAGCTAAGCAGATGGAACAGAAGCCTTGTTAAGAAGAAAAAAGTCTCATCTTCTTTCACTAGAGCTCCTGCTCCTTCCTTCCCAGTATACCCTCATATATTAAATATGGCCGTATTTTTGAAGCAAAAGATAGAGGTTAATGCACCCTTATAAAGAATGGCTTTTAAAGGATGCATGCCTTCTATAACATAATATACATGGATATCATCTTTAAATATTACACTGTGGATCAGGGTTGCACAAAATTGTAATGTGTAAATTTCAGTAGTGCTCATTATTCAATCACATATAATACTTAAAATTATTATAAATGTGCACTCATAAGTAAAAATCATCCTGGCTACTGCCATAAAACAATAACTTTAAAAACATTGGTTATATAATTTCTCATCTAAAACTTTGTAATTAACTTAATGTTCATATCTCAGTATGTAGAAAATAGAATTTTACCTTTCTTTAGATTTCTCTACCCATTAATCAAAAATTTTGCTTTCAAATACAGGAAACTCTACTGTCTATAACTAATTCTTCCTTTGGCAGCAACTATAATTTTCAGCTGTTAAAACCTAATTGTGTTTTCTGTGAGATTTTTCTGTTCAAATCTATGGGTATAATAAGAGTTGATTTTGACCCACCAAGGTCCTTTTTAAATACTGTTTCCAATGACATACAGGACTCAAAAATCTTTAAAAATAAGGTCCTTAAAAAAAATCCTACAATTTAATTACATTTATAAGCAGAAAAAGCATACCATTTAAAAAAACAAAAACACTATTGGAAAGTTGTCTAGAAAATAAACAAGTCCATACTGAAATTGAAAAATTTTTAAGTTGCTGTTCACATTCCAGTTTCCAGTTCTTTTTTCTTTCTTTCTTTCTTTCTTTTTTTTTTTTTAACACATAGAAGCCTTGAAGACATGATACATTTTGGGGTCATCATAGTAGAGAAAACAGCAGAACAGAACATAGTCAAAGAGGACTTTAACAGCTTTATTTCCTTGCTTCTGATAAGAAACTTAAATAAAAATCTCCCTTGTAATTTATAAATAGTAAATTGAGAAGGTGGGGCTTAAGATAGGACTTAATGCAGAGTCCTATCTTAACCCTTAACTTAAGCTTAATCATCAAGCTTAATATATCTGCAGAAGTTACTAAGTCTCCATTACATAATGTGCTACTGAAACACAACTTTCTCAAAATATAACTTATTCATACAAATGGAGGGAGGAGGAAAACAGCCCCACATCACCACTGTATCATGTTGAAAGTGAAAATGCGTGGGAGCCTGTACTAAGAAATGTACTAAGAAATGTGAATATGGAAAGATCATCAGTAAAAAAGCAAAGGGACCAAGATGTGTCCAGAGTTCTCACTGCTTTTTACTTTTTACTACCTTCGGCCTTTTTTACCAGAATTTCAGGTCTGAAATGCCAGAGGTAACTCTTCAGAAAAATCTAAGAGGACAGAGCTCATGGATGAGGGTCACACTAACTTAAGGCCTCAAATGGCAACTGGACTACTGATCTGTCAGTGACCTACGCTGAAGTCTCATCGATCTTAGGAAATATATGAGAATAGGATATTTGCTACTGACAGTGCTCAATAATGTCAGTTTTTCCTATAGTATCATAATCATTAAGTGTTCATCCCTCACTTGGAAATTTATTTAATTCCTTTGAACTTATGTGTAAAGTAGGCCATGATCCTTAGTATCATAATTGTATTGCCTTTTAACTAGGAATAAACATTTAGATTTATGTTGGTGCAAGAAGCCTGGAAAGTTTGAAGGGCTGGGAATTTGGTAACAACATATTCATGTGGTTCACTATGATGGACTATGCTGAGAGATACCTGCTCAGTCTGCTCCTTTATGAAAGTCTGTCCAACATTTTATTACTCTGTTTTGTTTTTAAAAAGGTTTTAATGTATTTTCTTCTGGATGTGTGTCAACTACAGTATCTTGTGAATGTCTAGCTATAAACACACTGTGGTTTTAGAAATCAGGATCCTGTTTCCCTCTGGACCCCTTCCTGATGAGGCTTAGAAGGTCCTCTAGAAGTACTCTGGGTAAGTGTCTTTAAAGAAACTGACGGATAGATTGGTTTCCTCTAAGATAAATGGATACAGCGTTCATTCTTCCTTCCTATATGCCTCTGCCACTTTTAAGAATATTTATGCTTTTTATCCTATAAATATTTTGCTAAAGTCATCTCCTTATGTTTGAGGTTTTTACACTTTGAGGTTTTTCATGGTGATAAATTATTTTCGTGTTCTCTAAGATATAATTCAAAATTTTTAAACATTTAATTTTTTGGTGAATTGAGAGGACCAAATAAAAAAAAAGTAAAATGCTATAATTTCTTATGAGAAAGACTTGGTGAATGTTGAGAAACAAACACAAAAAATTTAATTCTCCCAAATTTCTGTGACAAAGCTAGCTTTAAGCTCTAACATATTACTAAATTGTCCAGAAGTTTTGTGATACAAGTTTTCTTTAAATATACTTAGGTACAATGAAGAAAAACATGTTTTAGCCACGTCTTTTAACTTCCCCATGCCTCAATTCTCTCATTTAAAAATTAGCTTTAACTAGAATCTTAAAATTCCTTAAGAAAATGATTCTAATCTGATTTTTCAATCTGATTTTTGACTGATGAATATAAAATTATTTTTAAACTCTGAACTCTATTATATAGATAATATATATGCAAATATGTATCTATATAAACACAAATAATACTTGTATTTGTAAATGTTAAATATTTTACATATTTTGAGGTGAAACTATGGCTTATCTTAAATTGTATTTATAATTCAACTTCATTGCTTTACAAATAACTATATGATGTAGCCTAACTTGAACACTGATTTTAGTGCTCTATAAATGTTTGGTAAATGTGCAAATAGATGAATTCAGATAAATGCATGATTTACTGTGGTGTGAAAGTCTTGTCCTAGTTTGACATGCATAGAAAAAAACTTGGCTTTCAGGCATATTTTGCTGGATAAGTATCAAGTTAGCCTCAGCTCCCATATCTGTGCTTTCAAGCTTATAATAATTCTTTCTTGAATAAGAACACTATCACCTCACCTAAGACTTATCTATATCCCCATAAAACAATTCAAAAACAATAGTGTGAGAAATGAAGTTTGGAGAAAGCCAAGAGATGCCAGTTTGGAAGAAATATCAGATAATGTAAGGCCATCAGAGACTCAAGCCATGATACTATGTGGAAAAAGCAGATACAAATAGCAGAAGGAATGATGGTGTTGAATAACAGTATGGATTGGAAAACAATCTAAGAACTTAATTGTAAAGGTTTGTCAGCAGTCAGGTATATAATGGTTTATAGCAAATCCTTCGGTAAAAATTCCCTAACCAACCACCACTATCCTATGTATTGTTACTGATCATCTGCTATTTTCTAGGATTTTCGATTGGGTTAAAAGTGTGAGCTTTAGTTTTATTTAAAATCAATAAAAATAAATCAGAGCCTGAGTTTGGCTATAACTGGTTTACAATGAGAAAAATAGCTCTGTGAGAGTGAGGATGTTTGTTATGCTGCACATACAGAGTCTATGTGGCTCTATTATTAAGCTGTAAAAAAGTTCATTTTGTGGATTCATTTTGTTGATGTGTATATTTTTCCATGAATGCTTATATTATTCATACTACCAATATAATTAGCTAGATTAAGACAGTATCACAAGAAGTGTAGATGGAGTATATCATAAGCAATACTGAGAAGTCCTGTCATATACATTTTTATTTTATTTAAACCAATTTGATAACCAAGGCTTTGGACTTTGCTGTTCTGTTCTGGAATTACACACCAGAACATGCATAGAATGGGGGTGGGGCTGCACACATGCTGGTATTCAATCTCTAAGTCTAAAGATGAATCTTACTTCTACCTTATATTTTTTTAAGAGAGAGTGGAGGAGAGTGAGAGAAAGAGAGAATCAATTTTACTTATTTTTTCATCTAGCCTTTGTTTCTTTGACATTCAATATGTGTGTGGTGCTGGGGTTTGAACCCAGGTCCTTGTGCATGCCATGGAAGTGCTCCAATCACTGAGCCACTGCTCTAGCCCCTCTAATATGATTTTAAGACCTGTATGAAGCACAGGGTTTAAGGAGAGGTGGTGAAAAGGTAAAGGATCTACAGCTATGGAAGCAGAGCTCTGTGGGTGTGAACACGCTTAAACACACGTTTGTTGATGCAGCTTTAGGAAAACGGGGGCACACAGCCAGAGGGTTTTTTCTTTTTTCTTTCTTTTTTTTTTTTTACATTTTACATTTGGTCCTGGGGAAAATGCATTAGGTATGGTTTAATTATGCATAACTACTACAATAGATAAGGGAAAGAAAAGTGTGGCTTTGGGAGGCATTTTTTACTTAGACCCACAGTTCAAGCTGAGATGGTGTCAGAACTCTGAGGAGAACCTCTTGGCAGCGTCTGTCACATTTATCCCAGATGCTACCACGGTGATGAGTCTTGTGGTCTGGAGTCATTTCAACATGTGCAAGGGAGGGGTCCCTGTTGGCAAATGACTTGGAGTGGGAGAGAGAGGAAATGGTGTACATTTGTTCTGGGCAGATAAGAGGCATTTCTCTACACAAGAAACTTTTTAAGGTTGTGGACCTCAATGTGTACTATAGGAATTCAAATTCAATTTACCTAAAACTAGACTCTTGAGTATCCCATAGCTGTAATAGTTTCATAGAATACACTAGAATGAGATAGCTAGACCCTGATTCCTTTTAACTGAGACCTCTATAGTAGGTGCAGAGCCATTCCTCAGTAAACTCCGTGTTTCTCCTCTACCAAGATCTTTTGGTGAAATCTTTCCTCTGAGCTTGTCTTATGTAATACAGTTTCTACTTAGGCTACTGAAACTAAAGCAGAAATTGGATGTTTGTTTTCTGCAAATCACTAACCACCCAGTCTGAGCCTAGGTGGTAATCTCTTCAGATTCCAGATGAGATAGACTTAGGCTTGAATAGCTGTTTTGACATGTGTTAACTGTAAATAGAACTTAGAGAGCTTGTGACTTTTATCAATCCAAACTTAGGCTTCTGGGTCTACAAAATGCAGTTAATATGAATATTGAATGTGATATATAACTGTAAAGCACCAAGTGTGATTCCTAGTACAGAGTGATAAACATTTTCTTTATTTAACTTTTCATTTTTCCCCTGCTTTCTAGTAAATATTGGCATCCTTAATCCAAGTGTTCAAAATCAACTTCCTCCCTCCTTTATTTTTTTTTCAGTACTGAAGATTGGAACCTAGGCATTCTAACCCTGAAGTGCATCTCCAGTCTTTTTTCTTTTTTACCATTTATTTTGAGTCAAGGTCTTGCTAAGGCGTCAATGCTGGTCTGGAACTTGGGATCCTCCAACCTCTGTCTCCAAATAATTAGGATAACAGGTGCATCACTACATCCAGATTCAAAATAAAAACTTTTTCAGTGTTAGGGCTTGAAGAGATGGCTCCGTGGCAGAGCGCTTGCTTGGCAGGCACAAGGTCTTGGATTCAAGACCCAGCACTGCATACACAAATAAAGGAAAAACAAAAACCAGATTAAAAAAATTAAACTCCCTCTCTCTGTCTTTAAAAAAAAAAAGCAAACAACAACAACAAAAACCTTTTGGGGGCTGGAGAAGTGTCTCAGCAGTTATAGCACTTGCTTGGCGTGGACACAAGGTCAAACCCCAGCACCTTGTACACAAGTAAGGGTTGGAGCAGTGGACGACCCACGCAAAACTAAATAAAATTGATTCTCTTTCTCTCTCCTCTTTAAAAAAAAAGAACATTTTCAGTGTTATGTTGGCTGTCAAAAAATGTTGAATTTAGATCATTTCAAATTTCAGATTTGGGGGTCAGGGATGCTCAATCAGTAGGGTCTGTGAAAAACTCAAAAAATTGAATATCTGTCCTCAGTAATTTTTTGAAAAAGGATATTCAATACCATATGATGATCCCTGTGCAGGCTGACATGATGTCTTCCCCTGCATGCACACATGCATGTGCATGCATATGCACGCACATCCACATTTTCCACTGGTAACTCAGAATCACTTTTAAATTAAGAGACAAAATTATAGCCTAGCAAATGAGAAAAAGAAAAACTTCATGCAAATGAATTTCATACGAAGTAAAATTTTAAAGTCCAAATATCAATTTACGCCTAGAGAAGAAGCAAAATTTCAAACTTCCATTAAAAGAGAGCGAGAGAGAGAGAGAAAGAGAATCAATTTCATTTACTTTTTAATGTGGCTTTCATTGCTCTGACACTTCGTTATGTACATGGTGCTGGGATTCAAACCCAGGTCCTCTCGCATGCCAGGCAAGTGCCATAACCTCTGAGCCACAGCTCCAGCCCTCAAAATCCCATTTTAAAAGAGACTGTAAAACAAGACCGTAAAGATTCACTTTTTTTGTAAATATAGATTATATCAAATACTCCATACGACACCGATTACCATGTTATATGATACACCAACAACTCCTCAGAGGACTTCATTACGGTTTAAATATTAGCTGTCCCCCAAAAGTTCATGTGTGAGACAATGCAAGAAAGCTTAAAGGTGAAATGATAGTTATCAGAACCTTAATCTAATCAGTGCATTAATCCTCTGACAGGGATTAGCTGGAAGATAAACGTAGACAGTAAGATGTGGCTGGAGGTGGGTGCCTGCGGGCATGCCTTTCAGGTATATGTTTTGTCCGTGTCATGTCATCTCTCTCACTCTCTCTCTCTCTCTCTCTCCCCTCTTAACTCTGCTTCCTGGTTGCCTTGTGCCGAGTTGCTTTCCTCCACTGTACTCTTCCTCCATGTTGTTCTACCTCATCTTGGGTTCATAAAAATGGAGTCAGCCATTTATGGACTGAGACTTCTGAAACCATAAGTCCCAAAATAAACTTTTTCTCCTTTAATTGTTCTTGTGTTCTTGTCAGGTCTTCTGGTCACAGTGTGAAAAAGCTGGCTGAAACAGGCTTCATCTATCTTAACACCTCAGGGATGTAGTATGCAGAAATCAAGACTGTGGATATTAGTAATACCAGCTACTTTTTAACTCTGTCATCAAAAGACACCCTAACAGTCACAGGACAATGCAAAAGTAAGCTGTTCAATGCACGAGAGCAGCATGTGAGCTTTGAAGTACAAAAAGTTACAAGTTTACATAAATAAATTCTTAAAAAAGAAAGAAGTAATTTTATAGTACTATAATAAAAGTCATAATAAATTATGATGAGAAATGAAAAAGAGGCAATCCAGAAACTGCATATGAAGAATAACCCTGACAAGGATCTTACAATATATATGAGTGGAAATTCTAAGGAGTGGAAAAGTGTAAAGAAAGTGTATGTGAGCTTAGAAAATAAAGGCGCAAAGACAGAGGTAAAAAGATGTGTGTCATTTTGATTAATGATTCAGATTGTGATGTTACACCTGAAAGGAAATCTGAGAACAGATCATGGGGACTGACTGGAGAAAAGAGGCAGAAATGCACTAGCCTCTAAACACAAAGTCTTCCTTCATTTAAAGATAGTTGATCATTCAGTCAATCTCGTTCATGCTGAATGGCAGTCAAAAAGTTTTGATTGCTTATTAATTTTATCGACTAAGTGCCACACTAGACTCTCTACATGAAACTATGAATTCATAGTTGACCGAGAAACTAACTTTGCCTTTATAATACTTTCAACATACTAGTGAATACAAACAAGGGAGAAGAGAACAAGCCATGATAATGATACACCTAGGAATGCAAAACAGAGAGCTGGTGATATGGTCAGAGAAGGCAGAGGGACAAGAGAAACCTTCAAAGAATAAATAATAGTTAAGTTAAACCTTAAGACGAGAACTGAGTTTCGATAATTAGAAGTGAGCATAAATGATATTTCAGGATGAGTAGACAACATTCAAAAGGCACAGAAACAGAAACCTCAGGTTCAGTAACAAAAGTTAAAAATACAGAAGGAGGTATTAAACCCCACTCCCTGACACCAGGGAGAGACAAAAATGGGGAGGAAGCCAGGGATAGGCAGGAAGAATTGGAAGTATAATCGGATTTGCATCTTGAGTAAGATGACAACATGCATCATGTATCATGAAAAGGTAGTCTATATATTATATGCAGCTACAGCGTACCTGGACTGCTCTATCAACAAGACATCTCAGGCAGCAGTATGAAACATAGCAATCATTCATTCACGTAGTAATTCATTAAAAATATAGAGACCCAACATCTATAATGTCCCATGAACTCAGTTCAGATATTGGGAATGTGATGAACAAAATAATCCCTGAGCTCATAAATTGTACAGAACACTGAGAAGACAGATATTAAAAAAACCACAAAAATAATGAAAAAAATTACAAACAAGATAAAGAGGACTTCATTTGGTTCCAAAAGTTAAGGCTAGCTCAAAGTGGAATGGATGGAGCTGAAGCAGTGGCTCAGCGGTTACAGCGCTTGCCTGGCATGTGCGACTATGCAAGTCCTATGGGAGTTCACACTCCAGCACCAGGTACAGGATGGAGTCTCGAAGCAACAAAAGCCACATGAAAAACTAAATAAAAATTGATTCTCTCTTTCTCTCTCTCTCTCAAAAAAAAGACACAAAAACAACAACAACAACAAAAAACAAACAAACAAATAAACAAAACCCCGGACAGGATGCTTTTGTTTAAATCAGAAAGGTGGAAAGAATCTAGTTAGGGATACGTTTGTGTGTAATTGGGAGGGCAGCTATGAGAGACAGGGAAAAACCATTTCTAGAAGGAGGAAGATCTTGAACAAAGATTCTTCCATAGAAGAAACAGTGGGGCGAATTAGAGCTGAGTAATGGGGAAGAAGAGTGGGGGCAGAAGCCAGGCAGGGAAGCAAGAGAGAAACTTTTTGTTGGTTGTTTCTAATATGTAAAAAGTATCCAGAAATTATTTCATTTGAAAGCAGTTTGAGACAAGATTTCTATAGTCAGCATTCTATAGAAATGCTCTACATTTTGACTCTAAACTCTTGGAAGTTAGGGATTCTGTATAGTAGATTCACACCCTAATAAAGACCAGTGGGCACCGATTATAAGCATGAAGTGGGAGGGATAGCAAAACTCTGTACATCTGCTTTCAAAATAAAAAAAGCTCAGGTAGTTTCACATTTTCAGTAACTCAAAGAATCCATGATAAATAATGTTCAATAATGTCTTTCATATCAATATTATTTTATTTCAATATTAAAATCTTTTGCATTGCATAAAATGACTAGATATAAAAATCTTTTGAGATTTTATATTTTTATGGAAGTAAAAGAAAATACAAGAGCAAGCTGTAGTAGTTATTTCTCTTCCACACTTCCGGGGATCTTCATTACATCCCGATGCTCAAAACTTCTGCTTCCTTTTTAATCACCTTGTCAACAACATGCCAATCTTAAAAATTAACTTCAGAGTGATGACTTATGGTAAAGACAGAACTTAAACATTCCAGTCATGCATGTTTTCTACAACTCTAAGCATCTCAACTAAAGCATAAAGTTTTTACTTTGGCTTTTAAATGGGTTTCTAAAAACTTACTACTATGAAAAGGTCACCAGCAGCCAGTTTTGAGGTGACCATGGAGTCAAGAATAAGGATGAGCTGCTCAAACATTTTAGAAAGCATTGAATCAAAAAAGAAATTTTCTCCTTTCTTGTTTTCCAGCTGGTCAGCTTTGTTCTTTTAATCTAATATATTCTTGTGCAACACTGTATATAACATAGCATATTCTGTCATAGTGACCTTTTTTCCTTTTGAAAAGTTGACTGATACCATATATATATAGATAGATGATAGATATAGATATCCATTTATAAAAGCAACAATGGAAAAGGGAAGACGAAGGGACAGCTTTGATTCTCTCAGGCATTTAAGTCTGGTAAGGCAACCCAAGATGCAGAGTGGAACAGGAGCAGGTCACAGGGCATGGCAGTGCCAGAGGGAGGAGGTGCAAAGAGAATCAAGAGAGCCAAGACAAGGCTGGAAATAGAAAAGAGCTTTATTAAGAGTTATCATGTGCAAAATCGAAAAGCAAAAAGAACAGTCTTCAAGGTCATCATTAACTACACTCTTCATTAAATAAATTAAATATTTATTGAGCATTTATTACATGCCCAATTCTGTGTTAACAGATGAGAAGCAGACATTGAATAATTAATTCTGTCTTAAAGAAGCTCACAGTACTTTGCATCAGACAGATACAAGAAAAGATAATTTTGATACAGTGTAACCTTAATGAATAATATTTTTGTGTGCACAAACAGATGGATAATGATACCTAGCGTAGTTGAAATTCTTTCTGAAAGTTGGTATTCTTGATATTTTTAAAAAGTGGGAGTAGTTATTCAAGTAGAGGACACAAGAGCAAAGGCAGGCACTATGGAGAAGGGAGTATACAGCAGTACATAATGTAAGAAATTATAAGCAAGACTGCTGACGGTTACTTACGATTCAGGGAGGAGTGTGAAGACATTAGGCTGGGTAAGAAAGCTGGCAATAAATCACCAGAGGATGCCATACTAAGTCGCTTAGCTTGGATTTTATGGTGAAGGTAGTAGTTAAATAAATGAAGGTTTTCTCAAGTAAGGAACTGACATAGCAACAGTTGCAGTCACACACATTTATACACACTAGCACACACACCAATACTATAAATATAAATTGAGGGGACTAAAGCAGAGAGAGCAGTTTACACAACCCCTGGAATTGTGCATGTGAGACATGAAGACAGTTCAAATTAGTGGAATGGTGGTACCTTCAGACTAGAATTTGGTTGGGCACATGCAAATATTAGACAAATTAGGCAATTCAAAAATGACTCCTAAGCTTCTAGAACTTAGATGATTTTAAAAGAGAAACACATTAGTGAAAGGATAACATGATATTTTTAAAATAAGAAATCCATTCAAAATGCTTACTTACTACCATTATGGGAGATTATAATAAACAATTGCAATTAAATGAACAGCAAGCTTTGAGTAGAGATCATGGCTTTAAAAAAAAAAGTTTGGTTCCTTCACGCAGATATTTATAGTAGCTGCAACCACAAGGGTGGATGAAATTCCCTATGTATATTCCCTGAGAAGAGCAGGAGGCTTAGGACTAAGCCCTCAGGGAAATGCAGCATTTGATGAATTGGCTGAAAAAAGAGACAAGAAACAAACCGCCAAAGGTAGGAGAAGAATACCAGGAAATGAAAATGTTGAGAGTCAATGTGGACAGATTTAAGAAGCGCCCACCAAAACAGACCTGGTCTGACAGTTAATGCTTTCCAGGACTGTACTGGTAATGCCGCTTAAAAATGACCAGGTTAACAAGAAAATGTCTCTTGTTCACAAACCAGTTTTATTCTTCTATTTCTTTGTTCCCAACCTCCTCTTTCCTCCAAGGTGTGTTAACTACCAAGGGGCCTAGAATCCATCCGATTGCTGACTTGTAACAACAGAGCAAGCACCCGAAAAAGAAGCGGTGAGAGAGGATGAGCATGGGCATGACAGTTGTAACTCTTTGCAGCTGAGAGAGCTCCAAATGACCATGTGCAAAGTAAGGCACTTTTGGACTTTCTTCCTCTTATCCAGATTTGCTTGTGCAGTTAGTGGCTTTTTCTTCATTCTTAACTTTTCTTACCTTTCGATGCTCACTCTTAAACAATTCTGGAGTTGGTTGGCAGTTCTTTTAGAGGCAAGTGAGGAATAGAAAATAAATTTGATTCAAGCAATATACTTATGTAAATGGTGCTTATATTTTTGTATGAAAACTCAAAGCCAGATATTCAAAATGAGTATCACGTTTGTTTTGACTGCCGACCCAAAGCAGACCACCACCACTACTCCTTCCAGAAGTAGCCAAGCATAACAAGAAACATAAGCAACCAAAAAACCACACATAAAACAAATCCTAAGGAATGTATGCAGAAGCTAAATAAACAGTGGAGGTCACCAAACACATGCACTGTCAGGAAAAGGGAATGAAATCTATGGAAAAAGAGAAACCACCTGCCAATTTCAAATAATTCAACTCCAGGAACTGACTGTGGTGAGCCTACTTGCTGATCCTAGACAGTTACCAGTCAGGCTTTCTGTGCTTTGAACATTAGCAATAACAATCTCAAATTGCATGCAGTGCAGAGCTTAGCAACCAGGTGTTATAATCCCAATTTCAATTTTGAAAATGACCTTGCCCTATTTAGGAAATAATGAATTGTTTGTAGTGTTTCAAATTTGAGAAAAGCAAAATGAAGATCTTAAGCTTGATTTTTTCCCCTCCATTCATGTCAAGCATCTCTATTCCTTTTGTTAAAATACTTCTGAAATTGACAGCACTCATTATTTGGCAACGCCCCTTATATTATGGAAAGAAGTAAGAACTTGTCTGGAGTCATGAAGGAGTTTCGTGTAACTGCTCCAACTTCAAGACTTCTCAGTGATATCTGACAGATTATAAATCCAAGGCAGGGTACAGGATTAGAGAAGGCATTAAGTCTATCAGCTCCAACAAGACTGGCATCAGGAGGGCTCTAGACTATTATGGCAGATTTTTTAGCTGTGCAGGAAAAAATGTTTAAATATACAATATGTTATATATACAACACAAAATGTTTGATTATATAATAACAGTACAGGCAAAGTCTGAAGAAGCAAGCTGAGGAGGCATGAGGTCTTGACAAGTAGCTCAGTGACAGAAAATGTGAGAGGCTGTTGATACTCTGTCATGTAAGTAGAGAAAAATGCATTTGGATCCTAGAATGTTTCGGTACACAATTGTCTGGAAGCAAATCACCTGACTGAAGTACTGGGAGCCAAAGTGTCTGGGGGTAGAGATCCAGTCACAAGAATGAGAGTAAGGGGCACAAGAGTTTGTTGGGGTAGACAAATTTCAAGAGCCACTTAGATGATGGGTCAATAGCAAAATCCTAGTTATACGAACTAGACATAGGTGAAGAATGCAGATTTAGGGATCTGTGAGGGCCACTTTTTCAGCATAGGACTCAAGGAGGAAGGAAGTTGAGATTTAAGAACAAGAAAGGGAAACCCAATGATTTTCACTAGAAATGTAACTGCCAACCCAGAAGAGGGTTGCAATACATATGATTTATGCATATTGAGGATTTCGGTTTCTAAAGCAGAATGCTTTCTAGTTGGCCTGTCAGGGAGTATTCTTAAATATTCAGGCTTAGCAGTGGGCCTCATCCGATGGGATAGAAGTGGTTAAATACAGAAAATTCTAAGAACTTCCTACTTCTAATACTTTCAGTAGGTCCAATGTCACTAAAGGTCATATCCTGAAGAGCAACAGGAGAGAGAGAAATGTAAAATGAATTTAGAACCCAGGAAGACAAATCAACTGATAACACCCACTCCCCAAATTGCACAAATTATCCGTAAGATTTTGCTACAGATAATGGGAACCTAAGGCTATAAAGAATCACATGGTTGGATGGTGCAGTTATCTTTGTGTCATATGAAACTGCTCCACAATCATCCCCATTAATTGGATACCCAAGATTTGCTGGAACATCAAAAGAGACAAAAGGCTGCACTACTTAACAGGTGTCCAGTCCACTCTGACTGCTCCGCTAAAACAATCTTCTTTAAACCTAGCTCACGTCTACCTCTTTGAGGCTTAGACCATTTTAGTCCTCATTTTATCCCTCACAATCAGATACTGGAGGATCTAATCACTCCAATAGGTTCCTTGGCATCCCAGCTACCATCTTCTGAATGCCTCCCTTATGACTGTCTCATTCATTTTTTTTCCTAGAGAGTGAGGGAGAGAGAAAGTGAAAGAGAGAGAGAGAGAGGGAATGAAAGAATCAATTTTATTTTTCAGTTTCTGGTTTTCATTGCTCCAACACTTAGTTGTGTATGTGCTGCTGGAGTTTGAACCTGGGTCCTCACCCATGCCAGGTAAGCACTGTAACCACTGAGCCACTGCTCCAGCCCCCATCTCATTCATTTTAATGTTGGTTATTAGGCAAGAAACTCAATCTAAGTGAGTAGAGGGCAAACTGGGAATATGGCCTCTATTCTCCCTCACAAAATATTTGCAAAAGTCACACTTAAAAAAAACAGGTTGTTCTCTGGGCCATGTCAATTTGAAAATTTCACTTTATTAACACTAACTCTTACAGCTTTTAAGACACTATCCACATACTGTGGGATAGAAGAGGGGAGAAAGCTTGATTTTTAAAAGCAACATGTATTAACTATGGAAATTTTGGAGATACGGAAAAAAATTAATAAAATTTAAGTCACATGACATAGGCATGGAAGGAAACTGCTGAAAAATGTTGAAGAACAGGGCTAGGACTCATAACAAGCTGAGTGTAAGTAAAAAAAAATTTTTTTAAAAGCACAGTACTGGGGGTGGGAGAGAGGCTGACTATAAAGAAGTGTACACAAATTCTGTGGGGTCAGAAAACTGTTCTATAAACTGATTGTGGTAGTGATTACAAAACGAAATGTATCTATAAAAACTCACAGACCTAAACAGTAAACGCCAAAAAGGGTGAATTTTACACGTGTAACACTGCAATTAAAAAAATTAACCATATAGATATGCATATGTGAAATCCCAATTTTGTAGAGAAAAAAGTTCTATCCAAAAGAGTTAACAGTGGTTATTTCCTGGGGACATGCTTATGGATTTACTGAGACATTTCATTTAGAAGTAAGCACTTGAGTTGATAGGTCATATATAATCAAGTCTGTGACAGCCATAACAAGATCATGAGAATGCAGATTATGAACGGAAAATCACTGGAAATTCAAAGGAAATTTATTCAGTAGGGAGATAAAAACAGAATGGAAATACTGAAAGAAACAGAGATGTACATATGTTTGTGATGTTAAAGAGAGAAGCTTTTGTTTCTCTTTATTCTTTAAGCCCAGCTATATTTTAATTGTTTTGAATTTGCTCTTGTGAGAAAGAGGTTGGTCGTAACTAATCTACACCATGGTTAAAAACTGAGGAAAAACCAACAATAAGCTACAACAAAGCCAACAAGACTAAGACACAGTTCTTTGTCACACATATGAAACCCACTCCTTCAGTAATCAGCATTTTTGATAATGGATTTCAATTAATTATAATTCACCCAACTACCTTATCATATATTCCCTATTTCTTTATCCTATTTGGGATGTTATGGAAAACCTCATCAAAAGCTTGATATATATATATATATATATATATATATATATATATATATATATATATATATAATATCTACCAGACATTCCTTCCCATCATAATCAAAGATTGCGGTTATTTGGAAAAGTTTTTCTATGAACTCGTGGTAGTTCCCAGTGAGCATTGCGTCCTTTCCTTAAGAGCTCATAAGTGTTCTAATCATAATTTTAGACCTCTGAACACTGATGTGTTTCTTTTTTTTCTCCTCCCTACTTTCCTCTTTCTCTTTGGAGGTCTCAATCCCCACACTTTGGACAACTTCTTGGACAGCATTTCTACTCTCCACATTTATTAAAAAGTTCCAGATAGCACTTCATAAATTTTGTTTACAAATTTTATCAACTTACAAGGGAATAAAATTTGTACATGCCATATTTGGGAATAAGAAGCTGTTTTATACAGTCTTTTCCCTAATGTGAATTCTGGCTCCCTTTTAAAATGGTATTTGTTTAGGAATTTTCAATTCAAAGATTATTCTTCTTGACCAAAACATACCTAGTCAAAATAAAACCGAATTGTTTCTCTCTTAGTCACTAAATCTTGAGCAGATTTATCATATCCTCCATTCTTCTCTCAAGAAAAAGATATTTGAAATGAAACTACATTTGCGATAGGAATACTATTTTATGTTTGTTTTCATTTTATCTAGAATTTCTTTTCATTGAAGTGAGGTTGCTCTCATAAAAACCAAAAAAGACTTTAAGGAAGTGATTAACCCTTCCAACAACAAGCTTCTCCAGTGACACCCATGATTATATTAATTATATTCTATATGTTATTTTCACTTCATATTTACTTAAAATGTAAATCAAGTAAAATTTTCCATATGATAAAGATAAATAAAATAAGTTCATATATTTCGATATTCAGTATTACGTTACTTAAATTCAAACACATATTTTAAAATTTCTTGATCCAATATTGTAGATGCCACATGTGGCTATTTAAACTCTTTATACTTAAACATATTGAAAAGATTCAGTTCCTTGGGCACCGGCCACAATTCAAGGGCCCAGTGGCCACATGTGGTTCATGGCAAGTATATTGGCCAGAACAGAAGGCAGCATGTACTAAGGTCATCACAGTTCTATTGAATGCACTGCTCTAGGTATTCAAAACTGGCTTACTTCAAAGTGTTTTCTCTTATAAAATTTCCACACATTGCCAGTCACATATTGTGGCAGGTGACTTTACTAAGAACAATGCATAAAATGCAACTTCAGTGAACTATTTGCAAGTTATAATTAAATGCGTTCATTCATTCTCACATCAACGAACTAAAAAGATAACCAATAAACAAATTGTAACACTTTGAATCACAAAACTTGAAACTGAGATGAAAACAACACATCCTAATTCTCAAGGGATATCAGGCAGTATATTTAAGTGGTATTGGCAACTGGTTCCTATTACAGAAAAGCTGTGCTAATCCATCTAGTACACATATTTCTAATTTCAACTCAGAAGCAAATTATGAGCACAGACTATGATGTAAAAACACAAGTTGAAAATGGGCTCCTTGACAACATCCAAGTAGCAGGTATAATTTTTTTTCTTCTTCTTTTTTTTTTACCTGAGCAAGAAACTTTTTAATGGAACTGAAAGAATGTAAGGAAAATAGGCTAAAATATTATTAGTAAAATGAAGAAAGAACGTAAAAGACTAAAACAGAGAGTTTGGGAAAATATTGCAACATCTAGCCATCTAGCCCAGTGACTTCCATATAAGCACAGTGCTGAAAAATTAAAAGGAAAAGGAAGGAATGAGGAAAGAAAGGAAGAAGAGAATGAGCAGCAAAGTCACAGGATAATGCCCTGGGAGAGCTTTAAAGTGCAGGAAGGTACCTAGTCAAATGTACAAAATAAAAAGCAACTCAAAAGAATCAACATGATCCAGAGTAAAACAAATTTTCCAAAGACTGAATTTTATTCATGGTGTAAGCACGTATAGGCGAATAGTAGTCTTGGTTCTCAGCCAGAAATTTAAAAAAATAAAACACAGAAATGAAGAGCAGAGTTAGATATGAAGATGTACATCTATAATCCTAGTGATTAGGGAGGCTGAGGCAGGAGAACCACAAGTTGGAGGATAAAGTGACAAACTGGGGAAAATGTGTCTCAAAATAAAAAGGGGTAGGGATGTAGCTCAGTGAAAAAGCGTCTCTGGGTTGAATCCCCAGTACTGGTCAGGGGACAGGGGTGGAGGTGGGGGGTAGGAGATACTGCATCAGAAGAATAATACAAACAGGACACAGTCTTGAATAAATATAATAATAAGTATGCCAGAAATAAGTGCTGGCACTGTTTATAGGATGATCTGTACATTAAAAGGAAAACTGTAACAAAGCAGTCTTGTGATCCACCAAAAGAAAATTATTATTGGAAAAAGCCAAATATAAAAAACACAAAAAAATGAAAGTTTAAAGACATCCAAAGCAGATAAAAGATAAAACTGTCTTCTTTGTGCTTAAGGTAAATCCAGGATATGACAACATCAGAAAAAAATCATTTGTAAGACTCAAAGAAAGATATAATATACTTCATAATTTGCAGGGAACTGAAGTAATAGCAATTAGCTGTGAGGCTATTCGCTCTTTTATAAAAATAAAGGGCTAGAGGAGAACTTCTCATGTTCTACTCTTTTTTTCTGCACCACAATCAACACAGCTTGACTGAGAAGACATTTTCCCATCAACAACAAGCTTATTAGGGCAATTGGTGTTGAGGTAGGAGGGGTGGTAAGGGTTCAGAAAGAAGAAGATGTCAAAATCTCTTTCCAAAAGTTAATTACCAAGTGCCCTTACCCCCTCCCCCCCGCTTGGTCCCTCCACCCATCCAGAGTCTAGAACCATAACAAAGCCACTTTCTGACCTCTCTCATACAGTTTTTTCTGCCCCTGAGGCCATTTCATATGCATAAATTATATACTTTCCTTTCATTGATGAGAACCAAGGAAGGAAAATAAGAAGAAGAGAAATATACATAACAACTAATGCAAGTAATTGGTAGTTTTTGTGGCATATAAAAGCTATCTAGTCCAAATTTCTCACTTAAACATATGAGGAAATTTAAGCCAATAAAGATTATATAACTTCCCCAAGATTATATAGTTAGTATATGAAAAGTTCAACACATTTACTTTGTCCTATACAAGTAGGAAATATAAAAATATGTATTCGCTTTAAAATAAAGAAGCTTAAGAAATCCATTTAGGTTAACTATTGAGTGATTAACACTTTCAATTGTTTCATAAGCTCCAGAGAAAAGCAAGTTTTTAAGTAATAGATTAGGGAGATTTAAAATAGATAAACCTGACTAGACAAACCAAACCTACTTACTGAAGATAAGTTAGCTTTTGGTTCATTTACAGGCCTGACTCTTCATTCCTAGTTAGATGCTCAGGGCCCAACACAGTACCTAGCACATTTACGAGGTTCAATAAATATTTTTTCATGAACAAATAAATGCAACTTTCATTGACAAATTACTAAAACTAGTTCAACAACAACAACAAAAGACCCACTACCTACAAAGACATAAATAGTTTTTAAAAGGTTAAACTTGGAGATTCCTAACCAGTGGGATTTTAAATAGTGAGCTTCGAAAATTGAATGAAGAATTAAAAACTGTTCATTCAGAAATCTATAATAATAATAATAATAAGCTATAGTATTAGTAATAATGTGAGTTAAGTAAAACTCAAAGGAAAAAATTACTGGAACCCAAGTCAGGAAATAATGCTTTTGACTCTATGGTCATCTGTGGAATTAACTTTTCTTTCAGTTTTCTTATTGATATATGTGAATGAGAATATCATGCATGATGTACTGGGGGTGGGCATTTTAATATACAAGAATATAGCAGATAAAAATGGCTTTCTGATATTGCTTTCCAATCCACAGGGTCATGTCACTCCTCCATTAAGAGGTGGAGGCTATTATTCCTCCTGTCCAGCTGCACTGCCCTGTGAACTTGCTCTGAGCCACCAAAAGCAATGAAGGTGCCACACTAGTTCTGTTCTTAACTTAGCTCTAGGTAATCAGGTTCCATGTTAATAGAAGTTCTATCTAGATGCTGATGAGTGGGAGAAATCAGGGCAATTGAAGCCATAGAAGAGCACTCTGAAGTCAGTTATGTGATGGAAGCTTGCTTGGAAGTTCAAGTCCAGACTCATCACCAGATGAAGCCAGCCAAACACTAAAGTGACCCCAACTACACCAGGTGGACCAAAGGAGATAAACAGTTAAAATCTGCTGCATCCTTTTTCTAGTTGTTAGGATTATGAGAAATAAATAGACCATGTATTTAAACCTTGAAGATTCAAACAATGCAAAAATCTACTGGAATTTTTCCAAAAAACTGCAAATAAACTCAAAAGTTAAGATAAAGAATCGTGGTTAAATAATCATAACCAAAGGGAAATGCTTTGAAATATGATGATGATGATGATGACAACAACAACTTTGGAACTGGGGATTGTGTCTATTGAACCCAGGGGGGCACTTAAGTCACATTATCACACTCCTCCTTTTTTTTTCTTCATTTTTTACTTTGAGAGAGTGTCTCACTAAGTTGACTAGGGCCTCACTAAGTTGCTGAGGATGACTTTGAACTTATGTTTCTCCTGACTCAGCCTCTGGAGCCACTGGGACTACAGGAGTGCAACATTACGCTTGGCTTTGAAATTTTTTATTTATTTAGTGAAACCCTCAACAATTTAGAAATATCCTGCCTCAAAAATTTTTTTAAAAAAAGCTGGGGATGTAGGTTAGTGGTAAAGCACCCCTGAGTTCAATTCCCAGTGCCAAGAAAAAATACAATAAAAAAAGTAACATAGCCATTTTATATTATTTTGTTAAAAACTTGTATGGTTGTTCTATAATAAAACTCTCAATAAAAAAAAGCAGGAAAAAGAAAAAAAAGTAACATAGCCCATGGAAATACCCAAGATTATGCACTATGCACATTCTTATAATAGTAGAAAAATAAAGTAGATTAAATACAAGTAATAAGGTTATCTATGTTAATTCTACCATATATTTCATTACTGTATCATTATCAATGAATTTCCATTTCTTTGTATCAAATTACTTAAGTCCCATATTGCAGTTAAACAAACCATATGATATATTCAGACATTTTAGTTTAGATTCAAAGTGGAAAGATAACCTTCAGTTTTGTCCTAGACTTATTTTCATTTGACTTAAATGCCTTTTACTATTTTCATTATTGCTTTCCTTTTTAAAAATGTCTTAATATCTGTTCCTCAATATATTTGGAAATAGCCAAATTCACTTGTCTTGTATAACTGTTACCTTTCTAATAATATGAGATGAAAAGACATTTTAATATTAAAATTTGATCTAATGTTGCGTAAAAAAGGCTATGACTTATTTTTAAAATATGTAAATTATTTGTAAATATTAATGACAGTTTTCAAAGTATGACTTCTGTATGTAAATAAAATTTCTTTTATGTGAAAGACCAGATGGGAAAGAGTGAGACTGAGAAGAAACATAATATTCATAAAGGAAGTATACGGTTTTGTTTAAAGGGAGTAAAACTGCTTACTCTTTTGTAATACAAATTCATAAAGCCCTTTTCATATATAGAATTTGAAGATAATTTGGGGTATCAATCTTAACATTTAAATTTGGAAATTATGGATTCACAAAGCTTTACAAAATATTTCATGCAAATATTGTGTGTAGAAGCTTCTACCTATCAGTTTGTAATTTTTAAAATATAACCTATAAAGGTAAGTTATGGCTAAATTTTAGAGAAAAGAATATTACTTTTTTAAATGGTATTAATCCACATTTATGCTTTTTATTACACATATTTAAGGTGTATGTCATGGTTTTCATATACTTATATACAGTGAAATAGTTACTACAGTCATGTGAATTAGCATATCCATCCTCTCCCAGTTATATCTTTTTTCTTTTGTGATAAGCACCCAAAATCCATTCCTAGCAAATTTTCAAAACACAAAATTATTAATATGAACCTCATCCTGTTACTTTGGATATCCAGACTAACTCATCCCACACACCTGAAGATTGCACCTTTCCTCCTACATTTCCCATTTCTTACCTCTCATAGACACAATTTTATTCTCAATGCATTAATTTTTATTTTTACTTTTTATTTTTTTTTTTAGATTTCACATTCGAGTGAAATCGTGTAGTACTTTTCTTTCTCTGCCTGACATTTCACTTACTATAATGTCCTCTGATTTCTTCCATGCTCTAGCAAATAACAGGATTTCTTCCCTTCTGAAGTTGATTAATATTCCATTATACACATGCATCACAATCTCTTTATCCGTTCATCACTGATGTGCACTTGGGTTGTTTCCATATCTTGGCTATTGTAAGTAATGCCAGCATAACCATAGGAGAACACATAGAGTTTGTGCTTTTAAAATATTTAATGTCAGCAGTTGTTTTCCTTAAAATCATTCACAGTGATATTCATACTGTACAAAAATTCCTAGAGGTAGGCTATTTAGACACAAACTATTTAAAGATGTGTTGTTTTGAAATCTGCATTGTGTTAAGCTCACAGCACTCACTTGTTACACTTGATCTGTTTTATATCACAATTCTTGGGGGTAAAAACTATTATTGCCAATTTGAAAGATAAAACTAAAGCTGAAAAAGTTTTATAACACAGTACCCCAGATAATAAATATGCTCAGTGTCAGAATCGAATTTCCAACAAAAATCAGCCTAACTGCAATAGCTGTAATCTCCTTATTTCACAGCACGTGGGGGTCATGCTGCAATCCAAAAGGTGCTTCCCTAAATCACCCCAGCATCCCCAGCCCAAAATACAGTGATGTTCAAGGTACTAGAAAATTTACCAACAGTGCCTGAAAATCTTTAATAAATCACTCTGTAGATCAAAGGATGCCCTTTACAAGGCACAGTCAGCACAAAGGCAAATGGTTTTCGATAGTTACGGGAAACCTTAGTTTTTATGACTGTTAGGTGGAGTGGAGAGGAAGGATGAGCAAGAATTGGCTTGGTTAGTTGGTTGAGTATGCTTGGCACATATTGAGCCAAAGAATCTGGGAAGAGAAAAACAAATTGAGGGTAGGAAGATTTTTTAATGAACTCAATTTGGTGCATATGAAGCTTAAAATTCCTAAGGAATATTTTAGTGAAACATTTGAACATTTGGGTACTCATACATTCTGAACTTCAAGGGAAAGTTCAGAATAAGGCGAGAATTATAATGAGATGACCAAAAATCAGGGAAAGGGAAAAATAGCAGGATGAGGAAGTAGTGTTAGGGAAACATCAACATCGAAGGCAGATAAGAAAAGAGATTCCCGCAAAGAGCAAGGGAATGGTCACAGAGTCAGAAGAGAATCAGGGGCTCCTGCTGCCAAAGAAAGCAAGAACAGGAGACTCACAGCTCAAAAATAGGAGTGGGGGGAGTAAAGTAAGAACTGGCCCACTGGGAGGAACTTCCTTACTCAAGTTAAATCTCTGGCCCCTGGCACATCTCTTGCCACCAGGAGGTTTTTCAGCCAATGTTTGCTAAAGGAATTTTTAAAGCAGCTCTCCAGTTGCTTTGCAGGAGAGGACAGCATTGGAATGGAGCAGAAACGAGCTGGGGAGGAAAAGTATACTCAACACCTACAACGTACCAGACTCCTCACAAGACTTCCCACGCTATCAGTGAAGCAGAGATGATGTCCACCTTGAATCGATGGTAAACAAAAGGATAAGAGGACTTAAATGCAACCTACCCACCTCAACAGCTGTGAGATATTAAACCGGATGCCTGTTTCTAAAGGGTCCCTGGTTTTCTCCCATCTCTGTCACCGCCTAGCCTTTGACAAATTGGAAATACCTTAGTTTATCTGAAAGTGAGAAGAAATTGGAATCATTGATCACCAGCTTTGCTTCATATTCAAAACTCCTGTCTTTTGCAAGGGTCACAGTTCACATGAACCTGATGGGTATTTTTTGTTTCTCCAAACTTCAAATTCCCCAAGTGAATTTGGACTTAGTTTTGTTTTTGGAACTGTTTCAAACAGTTCTGAAGAAAACAGAAAACATATTGATTCCTTATTAATGCAAAGCTATTTTTCAAGTAATTTCTTTATTAAGCATTTACTTAGCTCAATAACTATTGTTAAGAGAAGACAGCTAATGTAATTGATTTCAACTTGTGAAGGTGTCAGAGTGAAGTTGTTAACACGTTTACTAGGTCAATGTAACTGGACACAGTGGTGTACAACTGTAATCCAAGCGGATTGGAAGGCTAAGGCAGGAGGAAGACAAGTTCAAAGCCAGTCTCAGCAACTTAGCAAGATTCTGTCTCTTAATAAAAAGTTTAAAATAACAATAATAATAAAAGAGGCCACTGAGGTTCAATGCTCATGGATTCAATCCCTGGTACCAAAAAAAAAAAAAAAAAGTCACTGGAACCTAATATGACTGCTATGTGTCATAAATAGTAGAGAACCAAGCAAAAACGCCACGGGAATTTATAAAGATTACTTTTTTAAAACCTCCATGTTTAGATAAACAAAATGACACACACTATAAAGATTTAGATAATCTTCTGATATACATAACATTGTTATTAATTACTTTTATCAAAATTTTAAGAGAGGTGGGATACCTTCCCTGTAAAAGACATGAAAGCAGAATTTATGAAGATTTAACTGATGTTCTTAAAGGGACACTGTGTCAAATTCGAAAGTCAGCTTTACTTCCATATAGAAGTCACTGGGATAGATCATTCTAACTAATTTTCCAATCTCTAAAAATGTATTACAAGTTATACTTGTGTCCTTTTTGAAACAGACTAATATAACTTTATTCTATGACAAAAAGAACACAAATGTCCTAGAGTCTGGATGCAAAATATGTCCAGATAAGCACACAGCTTTCATTCAAATTTATCTGTTTTGCCAATAAAATTGTTTTTAAGTTGACACAAAGTAATATAAGGTGCCACCATCAATCAGTGGCTCATTATCAGTGTGAAGAGGCTTATGCGGTGTTTGAAGGAATAAGTTCAGTGAAGATACTGTTACTATTATCATTAAGGTGAAATGGAGAATGAGAAACACATCACAGTGTTTCACAGCCAAGGAGAGTAAAATGATCTGACCTGTATGTAAATATGGGAATATGACATTAACCCATTTTGTCTCATTCTGTCAGATGTGCAGCACCTATAAAAAATTAAATTAGGCAACAAATATACCAATTATGGTAACTTTGAAATAATAATTATGTACACAGAATTGAAAACTTGGGACTTAATGGGTTAAAAATCTACCTATTATTATTGTATGTTTAGAGAAAATACCAAATATCAACACCAAAAATAAAATCCCATTCAGCAAGATTTGTAGTATTTAAATTCTTCAAAGAGTAAAATATTTATGTGATAACTTTATTTGTATAAAGGATCATGGGGAAACAGATTTAAATCTAATCTATGAAAAAGAACCAGGCTGCAGGGGGTGGGGTGGCATAGGTGATTAGTCCCCTATCATCCCAGCTATTCAGGAGGCTGAGACAGAAGGATCACTTGAATCCAGGAGCCCCAGGCTAGCCTGGACAAGAGAAAGAGGGAAAAAAGGTGAGAAGGACAGAAGGAGAAAGAGAAAATCAGGATGAATAAAGTTGCTACAGAGTTAGAAAGTTTTAAAAAATAAGATTTAAAAAACCTAGATTGTAATTTCTGAAAGAGAAATATAGAGAGCAAAATGTTATCAATTATATTTAAATATCAAGCATTTAAAAACCAGATGTGGGGCTGGAGCAGTGACTTGGCTGTTACAGTGCTTGCCTGTTCTACACGGGTTCAAACCCTAGCACCTACCTATACAGCTAAGTGTCAGAGCAAGGAAAGCCATGTGAAAAACTCAATAAAATTTGATTCTCCGTCTCTCTCTCTCTCTCTCTCCTCTCTCACTGTCCTTCTCTCTTTAAAAAAAAATAAATAAAAAAAAGAAAATCAAACAATAATAACTGGTAAACGCACACCCAAAATTAAAGTGGAACGCTTAACAAAGCAAGATAAATTCACTCAAGAAATTTATTAGTTCAAATGATGATTGTCTTCTGATCACTAGACTTTTATAATAAGCTTCCAGTATTAGGTTGCAACTAGGATTTTATAGAAATACTTTATGTCCAAAGTTTGAAACCTCTTTGGGTCCAAACACACCTCTCATGTCACCATTGTGCTCCTGGCTAGTTCTTAATCAGCTTTCTTAGCTGAAAGGTCAGTTTCTCAATCTAAAATAGATGTCCTCTGTATTCCTTTCTCATAACATTGTTTTCCTCTAGAGCACTGACTACATACAACTTTTAATTACCTAATATTTACATTTGTGTTTAAGCTGTTACCATAGGAAGATATTTTGACAGGCATATGATATACCCTCTCCTGCATTGGGTTGTAAGATCTAAGGCAGAAAATACTGTATCTATTTTGCTAATCTGCACAATAAACAGAACAACAATTAAGGGAACGAAGGATGAGAAGGGGAGGCTTCTTTTCTTTGTGATCAGCAAAAGTGCAAGCAAGCTACAACTTTAATTTCAGACTTTTATACTTATTTAATTCCTCCACTCCCATGGAGTAGAAAGACTACAATTGTATTTATTGTATCAACTAATAATTTGATGATTAGATATACTAAATTTACTAGTTCAAGGTCAATAGTTGATTGATGGTAAAAGCAAAATTCAAACCTAAATCTATCCACTTCGAAGCCAATATATTTGCCTCTATCGTACCAAATTTCTAGGTCTAGAGTTTAATGGAAACATACATTTGTCAAGATGTATTTTCAAAAGTCTGTTATTTCCATAGTATCTCTGGAAAGAATAAGCATTAAAGGGTTTCCCCACGTTCTGCTGAAAAAATAGGTAATTTGTGATCATTAGCATTTTTTCTTTTTATTTAAATCAGATAATATATGTAGAAAATTTTAAAAAATTAGTTGATGATTATACAACAAATTTTAAGGCCTTTTTTATCACATACTAATTGAAAACTCAAAAACATAACATTGTGCTTTAAGAGTAAACTTTTCTCATTTAAAAACTGTCTTTCTTTAAATAATTTATCTTTAAAACTCTTGAATATCCCAACTTGTATTTTAAATTAACTGAGACATTAGGATCAAAAAGTCACAAATATACACTGGAATTATTTAATATGATTCCTGAAGATGTGTTCCCTAAAATTCTGCATCCTCCATGTACTTTGAAGGCTTTCATTTTCTTTAAAAGGAGTAGTTTTATTTTTTTAATCCTAAAGAATTCAACACAGCTTTTTATTTTATGCGAAGCTGTTCCCAAACACAGTATTTAACTGATGTGCATTACAGAAAATATTTTGCTTTGGAAACACTTCAAACAAGGCAAATTCCACTAGGAGACAGGGAAACTGACTAACACATCACAGAAATATGACCTCTTGACCGAAACTCTCCTGAATGTGCATCACAAAAGACCCTTGACACCTGTCATTTTCAGAGATTAATAAAAAAAAAAATTCAAAACTATACCACAATGTTGCCTGAACAGAAATAGGAGAATTATATACTCGTGTTTCAACAAATTTTATCCCTTTCCCCTAAGCTATATATTTTAATTTTGATCTGTTCTTATTTATTTTAAAATACGAAAACTTGTAATACTCAGGTGTCAGATCTGATTAAGTTCATCCCTTTTCTACCATGTCTCAGAAACAAGTGGAGCTTTCATATGAATTGCAAGAACAAGTCCTCCACATCTGGAATCTCATAGGCTCCCTGAGTAAGCTAAGTCTACTTCAATGTAAGTACTCACTAAGGGAGGACATACGTTTTGGGTTAAGAGTATCAAAAACCTGTAGTAATATTCAACCTAATGGCGCTGAGATTCAAAGCTAGTGTTTGCTTACAAAGCAGACTGATATTTGCAAATGAATAATTTATTGAAAAATTTGAACATGTGCAATTACCTAAAAATGTAAAAATTTCTGGAATCAGTTAGCCTAATTTCCCATATAATTTATTTCATGCTAATTTGTAATTTAACGCGGAAACACATACCTGGATATTATATATACATATGTTGTGGTTATAAAATGAATTATATTTTTAATGGAGAAGGAGGTCTCCTTAGTGGAATAATAATGACATCCATATGGATTTATTTGCAAAATAAAGATTTTGGGGCAACATAAAAATATAATCATATCTGTTTATCTAGATGTAGTTATACCGGACTTAGTGGAATGTAGGTATTACATATAAACACATACGTACATAGCAATTTGGAAAACACATAACTATTTGGATACAGATAGAGAGGTATATGGGTTGAGGTTATAACCAATTAAACTTAGGTAACTGAAGTGTATTACTTATATCATTGGCAGAGCAAGGACAAAAATTGCATTATAAGCTGGTGAGGACTCAAGATTCTCTTCAAAGACATGGGAAGTGGTTATGAAGGCTGAAGGGGATTGTTTTTATGGCTCACGTCTCATGAACCAACCAAGTGTCAGATACATACACAGTTTCTAGCACTCCTGGCACCAAAACTCAACCATTTTGTAGGAAAAAATTATCTTATTAGGAACTTTGTTTTCAGGAAAGGAAGAGAAATATAGATCAAGTGTACTTCACTCTCCTAATTACTTACATTTAAATATATTGGTGATGCTGGGCCTAATAGAGCACAGCTATAATCCCAGTGACTTGGGGGGCTGAGGCAGGAGAATTTCAAGTTCAAAGCCAGTCTCAGTAACCTAGTAAGACCCTGCCTCAAAATAAAAAGGTCTGTGGGTATGGATCAGTGGTTAAGTGTCCCTGGGTTCAACCCCAGTAACAAAACCATGAAAAAAAAATAAATGTAATGATGAAATAAAAGTTAACACTTTTGGAAATAAAACACGGTATTCTCAATTTAAAAATAAATGAATTTATTAATTTTAGTTTTTTTAAATAAAGCAATACTTCTATTGTATTACATATACATTTTAATTATATTATACAAATATAAACCATATTATCCTTGATATTTTTAGATCTTCTGTCTACTTAAGGGAACTCATTTGTATAAATTCCTTAAGTATGTTTTAAATAACGTGATCATGGTATAAATGATCATGAGCACACAAACATGTACATATAGTTTTTAATGCATCGCATGCAGTTCTATATCCTTTGTATATAATAAAATGGCTCATATAATTCTCACAACAATCTTATTAGGACAACACAATTATTATTTCCATTTTAGAGATGAGGAAACTGAATCACAAAAGCTTAAAAGAAAGCATAGTACTTAATACCTGCATACAATGCTAATCCATGCAATTTATACATTAAAGTTTTTCACTGTAGTTTTATAATTTTTGAGTAAATATCCACGTAAAGTGATCTATTTCAATTGCTTCTCAACTTACAAAACTGTATCCTCCTCCATTTCTAAAGGAAACTTAACAAATCCATCAGTATGCTATACCATAAAACTCTAACTTCATAATCTTGCAATGGAAACCTAAAAATGTAGCAATTTTTGGGTTGGTGATAATCAATGCCAAATTTAGCCTCACAAATTAAGAATGCCATCCTGTTTATGGCCGCTTGTCAAATGACCATTTCTTATTGAGGAAGTAGAGTGGCTAAATAATTACATATTTTTCTTTATCTGTGCCACAAATATTAACATGAAAAGGTGGTGACATGCGACAACATCAGGAGTGGGAAAAGCATTAACTTCAACTTTAGAATTCATTTCTCCCTGCTTAAATTAGGTTTTTTATGTTATTTAACTGTAATTTTATTACATTTACTATATTATACTGACACTTGAAGTACAGCTATTATATCAGTCTGCCTGTGCCTCAGGTATAATATAAACTAAAGTTTATAACTTGGCTTTGAAAATTAGTTCATGAATCAAAAGATATATAAAGTCTAAGCTTCAAAACCCATCTTTATTTACCAGATTTGCAAGAAATCCATTTGGCTTTTATTAATATCAGTAGTTATTTTGAAAAATCAGATTTTGATTTTCTTTACACTCTTACCATTCCATTTGCCTGAGATGGCTTTTCTCAGCTATTTATAACATGCCAAACATTTACAACTAAAATATAAATCATAAAATTACCAGTAATAGGTTTTGAAAACATTTTCCACTGCAAGTTCACAATATACACATATGAACTTTCCAATGAACTTGCCTATTTAAAATTTATTTAATACTACATCTATAAGTAGCAGTGAACAGATTAAATACATTCTTAAGGAATGATTCATGGAGATTAACCTACTTATTTTTTTTTTTTGACCTGCTGGAAATCACTCTGAAAGTTCAGTTCTAGCTCTCAGATACATTCATTCACTAGCATCCACTAATGCATCGAAATGGTGCCTCTACCATGTGCAAAACTTTGTGAAGACTCACAGAAATAGACCTTACCAGAGGAAATGGGTACAAAAGAAATGATCATATGTTCTGAATATTATCTAAGGAGAATCTACCTTAGATGGGTCTGTGTTTGTGTGTGGATGGCTGATAGGTGGATAGAGTCTCCCTGAAATGACTTTAAATCTAAGATGGGAAAGATGAGTAAGATTTCCACTTGGTAATGTTGAAAGTTTAGGCATCTAGAAGAGCAACAGCAAAACTTTAGTGGGGTATGCCTGTGACCCAGGCAGAGAACAGTTTGTTAAAAGCAAGAGAGGATTTGATAATCTGGGAATAAAGAGGTTTAATGTTGCTGAAGCAGAGGCAGCACTGGGCATGACAAGGGACAAATAAGGATGTTGAGGTAACTTAGGAGGTACCCAGGAAGGAATTTTATAAGCCTGTCAGATTCATTGGCTTTTATTCTACATACTTGTGGGAAGCAGCCAGACAGGGAAATGATATGGTTTTCAAAATAATAATGTAGACTATAAAGGGGCAACCAGTTGGCAGAGGATGTTGGTGCTACTAGGTAAAAAAAGGGAGATGGCACAAATGATAGGTGAGGGCAATTGGGACAGTGAGGAGCAGACACAACTCAAAGATATTTAGGAAGTAGAATTGAAAATGATTGGCAATAGACTCGATTTGGAGAATAAGAGAGAAAATGGAGACAAGACTCTTATAATTTTTTCTTTATTACTTGGATAGATTAAAGTGCAAAGGAAAAAAATGATCAGAAACAACAGGAGAGAAATTAATTGGGTGAAGACGAGTCTGCTTGGAACACATCAATATTGACAGGCTGAAAGATATCTAAACAGAAATAAACCAAACCATTACAGGGAATATGAAATAGTGAATTAAAATGCTGCAAATTTAATCCTACTTTTACTTTGATTTACTGTCATATCATTAAGTGGGAGGAAGGTTTGAACATGAACTATCTTCATCTTGGTTTAAAATGTACAAAGAGTGCTAACACGGAAATTAGTTTTTCTTTTTTAAAAAATATGTCCTCAATTTTCTTATTTATATTCACTCCCATGTTATTTTATTTTAACAAAAGATTTATTTTCTTCTTTATTCTTCACTACTTCTGAATTTCCACAGTTACCATGCTTTCTTTGTTTTGGACAAAATGAAGAAATATTCTTCGCCCTAACAGACTATGAGCTCTGAGAGAGGAAGTACTTTTGTTGTTCTGTTTACTATTTATACATGGACTCCTGAATAGTGACAGAAAGTTACCAGATAATAAATGCTTAATGAATGGTAACAGCATTATAAAAAGGAAGTCAGAGGCAAATGTGAATCTTACTAAAGAACTTGATGACATAACAACATTGATAATCCTGTTTAGCAGGGAATTTAGTTAGAATTGCAAATAAACGATCAATGACCATACAACTCGGCTGAAGAAACTTGGGGAAAAATATGAGATAAATCTATACGTTTTTAAAATGATGTGAAATTAGTCAGAAATACTAAACTACGATTCAAATTTTCTTAACATAAAAGGGCTAAATCTAGTTAAATTCATCATATTATATGCTGATCTTCATTCAGAATGTATTATGGGTCAGAATGAAATGCGACTTTCTAATTACAGGGCCAGATTGGCTGTTGCTGTTTCCTGCATGCAGTTCTCTACTGCTGAGTGTGACATGCTACTCAGAAAATTAGAATGCAAAATCTTCATATCTTAATAGAACATCATGCACTTAAATGAGGTTTATTTCCGCATGGTAATTTCTTAAAACTTTTGGAGAATTAATAATCCATGCATATATACGTAAAATGAGTATGATCATGACAATAGAAAGCATTAATTTTAAAAAACATATATAATATTATGCAGCTTAAATTAAAATATTTTGTATTATTTTTACTAATAAATTTTCAACAAAATTTTCAGGATTAAAATGGAACTTATTATTTTAATACTTAACTTCAATCTACATAATCTTAAATTTTCCTATTACGTTAGAAGACCATGTGAATAGTTGACAACTAGTGGCTAACTCATAATGTAAGACACAAATCAGGGTTTCAGCTTTGGAACAGCTCAGCTTTTGGGCTCACATTCTTTTATTCTAAATGAAATCAATATTTGGACTCTCAATTAGAAAAACAACACACTAAAAACAGACATAAAAGGAAATGACTTGTGAAGTTGGAGTTGATCCTAAGTTACATACTGTTGGAGGCTAATTCCTGCCTTGTTTAGAAAAGGTTCACCATAACACTTTTAAGGCTTGACGCCTGCAGCAAATCTCTTGTTATTTACAAAGAATAAAAAGGCATAAACTCATTTTCTTAATAAGCTGCTTCAGTTCTTCAAATAGTTCTAAAGAGCACCAAAGCCTTGCTTTAGTGAAGCAGCACCCAGATAATCTAGAGTGCAGCAGAGTTAGCATTATAGTTTTCAGATCCCAGGATGTCACTAGTGGGATTTTAGCAGTTATAGACAGCTCTGAGGTGTAAATTTTCGCAATCCTTATAGTTTTGAGTGAGGTAAAAGAGGTTTATATGAATTTAAACAGCTGAATAGAAAAAAATCACTAACTCTAAAAAAATGAAATTCTTCCCATCTTACTTGGCTTTCCAGAAGAATATGCTACTCTTTTAAAATTATGCTTCATTTTCCCCAAAATAAAAAGTACATGGTAACTGTAGAATCTCAAAAAAAAGTATCCCCAGGTGTTCAGTAACACTTACTTACAGTTTCGTACTGTCATGTAAAACATTTTAAACATTTACTATAACCATGCAATATATACAAACTATATATACCAAACTGATAATTTTAAGTGTTTATTTTTCTGATTATGAAAGTAATGGTTGTAGTGAATACAAAATATACATATAAAGTCATCATTTTAAAATAATAAATATACATGGACTTCATATAATTATTTTTTTACTATTTGTTTTCAGTGCAGAAATTGTACATGCAGTTAATGCAGGTATTAATTTGGTGCGCCCTAGAGAGCTGAGTACAGGCACAATTGCGTTAACATACAGCATTTTTTTGGAAAATAGTAAACTTAATACACAAAACTCTGCTAATGAAAAAAGAGGATAAATCCAATCTTTCTCTTTTTGTGCCACAGGGTCTTACTACGTTGCTCAGGCTCCTCTGGAATTTGTGGGTCCCTCCTGCCTCAGCCTCACAAACAGCTGGGATTACAGGCATATGCCACACATCCAGCTAAGGGTAAACCCGATCTTAAAAAGGAAAATTCATTAACATGGCTGAGAGGATTTCACAAAAGAGGAAGCAGGAGTCTTTGAAACCAAGTGCCATAAAGGTATGATGATTTTGAAAACTGAGAAATTTTAATACAGTGTTCTGGGATATCACCCCATGTTTTGCTCTCTCCCAATCCATAAGCAGATTAAAAAATTGCATGTGTTTTAGCCTGTTCCTGTATTTTAGAGAAAAAGTGGAGTGTCGGATTAAGTCACAGTGAGGCATAGAGAGTTTCTCAGGTTTTTCTGATAATCATAATTCAGTCTATACTATACAAAGGGTGATCACCGAATACTTGTATCATATGACCCTAGGTCCTGTTAAGGATACAGAGAGAAGTGATAAATTCTTGAGTACTGGCCTCCAATATTCTACATGCTAGCAGGAGGAATGAAATGAGCCAAATAAATGAGTCATACAATAGATTTTTCAAGAATCTGCCAAACATTTTCCCACTAAAACTGTATCATGGTTCTTGTTTTTCTATATTATTTTTTATCCTTGATATGGTCTATCTTTTTTATTATAGCTTTATAGGGAGCAGAAGTAGCATTACAATGTGAATTTAATTCACATTTCCCATATGACTAATGCTGAAAGCCTGCTCAGGTGCACATCTTTGTGTCACACATACTGAATCTATACAGGTATTTCTCTCATTTTTAAATTGGGTTGTCTTGAATAGTGAGTTATAAGTGTCCTTTATGTATTACAGCTATTCATGTTATCATAAATGTTAAAGAAATTACTTGTTTGGACAGAATATATTCCATGGAAAGGCCGGTAAAAGGAGTTCACTGATGGCCGTTATTTTCTATAAAACTGTGATAATTTACTTAAAATTATTGGTGATTCCTCAACAAAGAAGAAAGGAGTATGCACCCCAGTTTTTATTTGATCATCATTATAACTATCGCAATGACATGCACACATAGACAAAAACCAGAACATTAGTTGGAATTAGGGTTAACAAAATTATAGATTATGGTTTTGGCCAGAAATTATTCAAGACTGTGTATCTTGCCTTGACATATTTCAATAGCAACAGTAAAATTTTCTTTCAATTTCCAAGATTCCCATAGAACACAGCTGAAATCCCCTCACCCTTTCTGTTTTTCATTTTTCTTTTCTTTCTTCTTTCTTTGCTTCTCTATTTAATTCTTTTACAATGAATTAGTAAATTCCCACTACTATTTCAAGCCGGCTTATTCTTAAATGTTTCTAGTTGTTTAGATGCACATTAGATGCATATCACAATCATTATATTTAGTTTTGTTTCCTTCTGGACTATGTCTTGAAATAACAGAGTAAAAGGAACAGCAATGAACAATCTTGATAAATTGTGATGTTTGAAAACTTCAATCTTGGGACCTACAGGCATCGAAGCTCTTTCTCAGCACTTTCATTAACTAAAAAATGTTGAGAAATAATCTTTGCAATCATTACTGTTATTTATTAGCACACGTAATACTGATATATAATAGGATATGAAGCTCAGTCTTTATAGAATAGCAATGGATGATGCCACATGACAAATCCCTAAGTGTTACAGCCTCTATATGAAACATTACTAAATCTCATGAATCACGCAAGTCATATTAAATTAAACAATGTCTAAATAAATACAATCATTTAGATTATTCTAAGGATATTTGTAAAATGATTTACTAAAAAGGGTCATTTTCTGATTTCCGAATATCCCTCACTATAAAAAATATCTGACATTCAGCCACACTGTCAAGTCACTTAGAGATAAAATAAGAATTTTGGGGAAAGCTAATTTCCATAATCTGAGGGAGAAAATAGACATAGATAAAATGATTCATCACAGAGATATGAAATCTAAATACTTCATTCATGTATTACTGTGTGTCCTCAAAAGGATATGTTTTAATTACAGTAATGAAATTTTATTGAGAAGATTATTAATTATAAATAATCAAATGTCTTATTTAAATTACTAGAAATGATGGGAATGTACCATCTGTAAAACGATACAGAAGTTAGGATCAGAGAGATTTAGTTAAAGTCATCCTAGTTGTGCCACTTTAAAGAGATGTTTTAATCTTTGCATCTCTGTATTTTCATCTACCCAATGGGGATCATAATAATAGTTACTCTCTTCACAGAACTGTCCAAAATGTATATTACATTCATGTTTTTAAAAGTATTCCATAAATTGTCATTATAATTACTTTCTGACAGGTATCTTCTTTTTTTCTTTCTTCTTTTTTTTATGGTACTAGGAATGGAATCAAGGATCTCATGTATTCCCATGTATGCTGGAGAGGTGCTCTTCCACTGAGCCATATTCTACGCACCTATTAAAAAAATTTTTTTTGAGATGAATGTGATCTCACTGAGTAGCAAAGTTGACCTTAAACTTGTGGTACTCCTGCCTGAGCCTCCTGAGTAGCTAGAATTATAGGCATGTGCCACTGTGGTTGGCAGTGAAGAAAGATTTCTAAGAATATTGGCCATTTATGAGGTGAAAAGAAATAATTTATTATGTAAATAATCATGAATACTAGGTATTTTCTATTAAAGTCAAAATTATAAAATGAGTATTATAAAATAATATTTTACTTTAAAGTAATGTTGTTTATTGTTACCATACTCTCACATTTATATTTGAATATCATGATTACATCTCTAGAGTGGTATTTTGGTTCAAAATTCAGTGGAATTAATGATCAAATGAAAAGAGGCATCTGATTTTGAACATTATTCCTGTACAGCTCAAGTTCCAAAAATATATAAAGCTTTAGCTGTTTTACAGTTAGAAAACTGAGGGTCAGGAAGGTTTTGTAAGGTACCTACATTCATAAAAGATGGAACTACATATTGAACATAATCAAATCATGATATTTTAGAATTTGGGAGGTGGGAAAGATTTTTCAGTTCAACCCAATCATTTCACTTGTAAGAAAACTTATGTCCAGATTTTTTTTTT